>CP049706.1:8291307-8341411 GCA_004148225.2 Heterodera glycines
CCCCCCCTCCCCCCGGGGCGGTGACTTTCCATTTTGCCAATTAATTTGTGCAAAATCATGCCTGGTTGGTTGATAAGTGGCAGACGAATTATGTGCCGCCATTTGTTGTCTTCGGGCAACAATTTGTGGTCGTCAGTGTCTAATTCGATCCAATTAAAATCATAAAATGTGCTCTCAATGCCTTCAGCGGAGGCCGTTTCTTATAATTTTTCTAACTTTTCACAAAAGCACCCCCCCCCCTTCTCCCCCCGCTTTTTCGCTTTTTATTTTGCCACTTTTGCCAATGTATCAACCGCCCTCCTCTTTGCTGCACAACAGTCATTTCGCCACCAACAGCAGTCCGTCGTCCGCTGAAACGGCCAAATCGGCCACTTCTCTGCTGATGTTGGACGCGTTCACTTCGGCGGCCGTCAACTTCCACAACTTCGCCGGCTGTTCGGCTTCGAGCAGGTGGTGACCAATTAGTACAATCAGTGCAAAATTGAGCACAATCAGTCAGTGCTCGTTTGGCCAATTACCCGTTAAACCCCAGCCGGTTCAGTCCGTTCTCTGTGCCGTCGATGCTCCCCCACGGCCCGTCCTCCTCCAACGTGTGCCAGTCGCTCTGTTCCCCGCCCTGCTCCTCCTCCGGAACTTCGTCCTCCTCCCTTTCCTTGGCCCATCCGTCTTTGATGTCTTCTGGCAAAAGAGAACGCACCAAATATTCGGAACAGCAGCTGAGTTACTTGGAGAGGAGCTTCAAAAACTGCGCTTATCCGGACGTGCAAATTCGAGAACAAATCGCCAAGAGTCTTCAGCTGACCGACGTCAAAGTGCAGGTGAACTCGGCTGGTTTTTGCTTTTGTCCGACTTTTCAATTCTTCATTTTTTTTTTTTTTCTTTTTTCTCTCTTTTTTAGGTTTGGTTCAAAAACCGAAGAGCCAAGGTTTTGTGAATTGGAAAGCACACAAAGAAATGGGACGGATTTAGGCCAAAATTAAGGAACGGCACGAAAAGAAAATGGAACAGATCAGAACGGGAACGCATTGCCACGGCACAAATGCGCCGCTTTCGATTTCATCGACGGCAATTGGGAGCTTTGTGAAGGGCGAAAAGCGACGGAATGGGGACGAACGGACGGTGACGAAAAGGGAAGAATCGGTGGAGGACACGGAGGAGGAGAACCAGCAACCACCGCGAAAAAAGACCATGAGCAGTGGGGGGACAGAAGCAGAGCGGGGAAACAAGGTGGCTATTAAAGGGATAATGGAGGGAATGATCAACCGATTGAATTGTCATATTAAGGACTATTAGGGGGATAATGGTAGGAAATGATCAACTGATTGGGTTGAGGCTTCTTCCTCTTCCTCTTGCGCCTTCCCATCTTCCGACCGGCAAAAGGCGGCCCATCCGCCGTCCGCCACTTCCGCTTCGTCTTCCGCCTCCTTTCCGCTGCCCTACGATTTTCAGAAGGGTCTGCTGATCCCACAGATCGATCCGTTCATGTACGGCCCCAACTTGCCGCCCTCCTCTTCCTCTTCCTCCTCCTCTTCCGCCTACTTCCCGCCCATTTCGTCGTCCTCCGCTGAGATGGGCTCTCTGATGGCGGCGGCGTCCAATTTTCCGTCCCAAGTTCCCTCCTTTTACAGTGGTTCGTCCTCCCCAATTCGGCACTTCCCTCCCCCCCCCCTTAGGTTGGTCCGTCCCCTCCGGCTACGCTTCCGCCGGCTTTCTCTCCTCGCCCTACGCTTCCCCTGGCCAAGTCCCTCAGCAATTGGCGCCGTTCGTTCATCCGTCCGCTTATTATCAGCAGACCAACAATTACTACTTCAATAATGCTCAACAGTCCGCCGCTCAAAGAATCGAATTGGAGCCAAAAAATGAGAGGGAATGAGCAAAAGGGACAAATAATTGCATTTTAAACAAACTTTTGGCTATTATCGATGAGCGGTTGTATTAATTAACCAATTTAAAGAAATTATTATTATTATTATTATTATTGTTGTTGTTTGTTTAAGTGATTATTTGGCATTTTCGCCTCTTTTTGTGCCATTCTTCGCGCATTTCTTTCTTTTCTTTTGTTTCGTCCCCTCCCCTTCCCCCGGGGGATGTGACTGTCATCCTTAACTCCTTAGTCCCCCGCCCCATCCCTCGAGTTCCCCTCCAGCTGTGCTTTTTTTCTCTATCAACTGCACTTCCTTTGCTCTCTCCCTCTTCTCTCTCTCTCTCTCTCTCTCTTCCCTTCCCATCTTCTTCTCTCCCTCCCCTCTCTCATTCACTGGGACCCACGCGTTTCGGCGCTGGCGTTTCGGCGCCAGCTCGTTTTTCCACTTAAGCTTTTTTCTTTGGCATCCAAATCCAACATTCTTGGTATCATTCGAAAGCTCTTAACATGCTCTATTAGCCTTATTAAAAACGAAAAGTTTTTCAAGCCTGTAAAAATTTTATTAAGAAAAAACTTCAAAAATTTCGACTTTTCGAAATTTTCATGTATAACTTTTTTGGTAATTGTCTAATCGCGAAGCAATCGCTTAGAAAAAGCTTCTAAACATGTTAAGCTTTCGAATGATATCAACAATGTTGGATTTGGATTAGATAGAAAAAAGTTATAGCCAAAAACATGCTGGCGCCGAAACGCCAGCGCCGAAACGCAGTGGACCCCATTCACTCCCTCCTATCCCACTCTCTCCTCTTTTCTCTCCCTCCCCTCTCTCTCTCTTTTTTTCCCTCCTCTCTCTCTTTTTTCTCTCCCTCCGTCCCCCCTCCTCTTTTCTCTCCCTCCACTCTCTTTTTCTTTCTCCTTACCATTTCTCCCACTCTCTTTCACTCTCTATCCCTCTGTTTTTCGTGTGCTCTCTCCTTCTCTCTCCCTTCTCTTCCGTTAGCTGTCCCATTTGCGCGGCTGTCCCTTTGCACTGTTTGTTTGCTGTTTTCACTCATCTTTCCTCAATTGGAAATATTGTGTTAGCAACAACAGCAGCACCACTTTCATTTGCCATTTCACTTCATTTCATCCAAAATAACCAATTCAAAGTATTTAAATTAATTAATTAGTCGTTTAATTGCCTTTTCAATTCTTTGGCATGGTCCGCGATCGGCTGAACGAACTTCAAAAGGTCAATCGGAGGAGGGATTGTTAATTAAGTGAATTAAGCGAAAGTGAACGAATATGTCAAGGGGAGGGAAAATAAGCCAAATTTAGCCTAATATTTGTACCTTTTCGTTTGACCAAATGAATGCTTTTCCCTTTTGCCAAGGCTTTTCCCAATGGACGCCCTTCGCCCTCTCCAATCCCCGTCCATTTGCTAAACGTTCAATCGCTCCAATCCTCTGGCGATCCTTCGCTCGATCGCATCACACAAATGCGACAATCCGTGGAGGAAATCGAACGGCGCATTCGGACGATGGTGGAAGTGCAGGAAACAATTCTGGGACAAACGATGGTCAGATCGGAGGAAAAGGTCAAAAAGGGGAGGAAAAGCAAAGGGACACCAAAAAGGGGGGCAAAAAATATTAAAAATAAATGCTATAAATATTATGTAAAGAGTTGAAAAGTCGAGAGTTAAGACTTTAACCGAATGACTTTTTCAAGTCGAGATTCGAGACCGTAATGCTAGGAAAAGGATTCTGGAATTAATGCTTTCAAAAAGCAATTCCGACTTCACAAATTGAGCAGAATCAGTTGGACACACTAATCGATGAGATTCGCCAGCGGAGTGCGAAACTCCGCCCGAAATTGCGTCATTTGTGCCGCGACTTGGAAACGCAAGGGACGGCGCACGACGCGTTTAGGCGAATGCGGAAAATTCACAGGTGGAATGGCGGAAGGAACTGATCAGTGTGGGATTGATTTGATCAGAAAGAAAAGTCAATTGTAGTGAGCAACTGATCAGAAGACTCAACGAAGTCTTGGAAATGTTCGCGTCGGCGCAGGAGGACTACCGACAGCGCGTGAACAGTGAGTTGGCCACGGCACTCACTCATTGGCATTATGCCCTAAACTCGGTCCCCCCCCCCTCCTCTCCCCTTCATAATTTGTCTTTTGAAGGGCGCGTCCGACGTCAGTTGGAATTGGCCGGGGAACGCATCAGCGCGGACGAAGTGACTCATTTGTTGGCCGACAATTCCGAGGACATTTTCTTCCGTCGAATTTCTCCCATTTCTTTCGTTGCTCAGTCCGCGTTGGTCCGTCCCTTTCTCTCTTTTGCTAATTTGTTTTTTCGTTCTGTTTCCATTAGGAGGATGCCTCCTCTCGCCACGTTGAACTGCTCCAACTCGAGAGGACCATCGGCGAACTGAACGACTGTTTCCAGGACATGCTCCAATTGGTCCACTCGCAGGTCCATTTGGGGGGGGGGGGGGGTTCGTCCCCCTCGGATTCATTTTGGCTTTTGTCTTTTTTCCAATCCAATGCTTCTTCTCCGTCCAGGGCGTTCTTGTGGATAGCATTGAGTCGCATGTTCAGTCCGCTTCTGACTTCGTTGGCCATGCCAATGTCCAAGTCAATCGCGCGGTCTCTTACAAAAGTTCGGCTCAGCGTTTAAAGTGCGTTGTCGTTCTGCTCGTCGTTGGTCTGCTTTTGCTGCTTTTCCTTCTGTTCATTTTTCTTTTTGTTAAGTTTTTTCCTTCCGTTGGCTCTCATTAAAATTAATTCTCTCCAATTTTTCATTTATTTATTTTTTAATTTTATTGAAATTCCGATTCAAATTATTTTTAATTTATTCATATTGAGCTTTTAAAATGAGATAAAAAAGGATGATCATCATTAAGAGAGAGGGGGGGATACGGTATGTGTCTGGTATACTGTGTGTGTCAATTTGAGGTTACAGCCTTTGTATTCTCATTGAAGCAGTTGTAAGCACAATTTTCGGCAATTTCCCATCAGATTCTTTTGCCGCTGAATCATCAGCCAACGAAATGTCTTTGAAGTGCCATTTTTAATTCAATTTGCCCTTTGCTTCTCACCATGGAATACGAGTTTGTCCCTTTGTCCGTTGTCCCTTTGTCCGTTGTCCCTTTGTCCGTTGTCCATTTGTTCTGTTGCCCTCCCTTTTGCCTTTTCTCCGTTTTTCTCCTTTTGTTTCTTTTCCGTTTTCGTTTTTTTGGACGGGGAAAAGAAACGGAACAGCAAAACGAACAGAACGAAGGCGACAATCAGCAGAAGAACGAGCGAAGCGCAAAAGAGCAGAAAAAGGCCATTGGAAGAAGAAGAAAACATTGGCAATGGCAGGACGGAGGAAAAACAGCGGACGGAAGGGAAGAGAAATGGGGAAAAAGAGGAAGAGTAAAGGAAGAAAAAAGAGGAAGAGGAGGAGGAAGAAAAATGGAGGAGGAAAGGAAGGAAAAAGAGGAAAGGAAAGGGATGAGGGAGGAAAGGAAGTCGAACGAAGCGCAGCAGCGGCAGAAGGAGCAGGGAATGGGGAAAGACCTATTTTAAGTCATTTCAATTTTTACGGGTAAATCGCCGAAGAGTTGAAAAATAAACAAAACAAAAGGCCAAATGCAATCGCAAATTATCGAAAGGGGGGAAATGGCGAAGTATTTAGGAAATGTCAACAAAAGAATTGGCAAAAGAGAAGAAATGCGCTCATACAAAAGTACTTTTTGAAGACGGATGTGTCAACATTTGAGCATTCCTCCACGTTTAATTTGGTCACCAAATCGATTCCCAATGAGTCGTTGAAATATCGACGCTGAAGCGTTGTGATGTTGGCCTTAGGACAGGTGTTTCGGAGCATGTCAAGAAGGATCAAACGGGCGGGAGACTTCTCATTCTCTTCAGGCAAAATCACCTTCGAAAGAGAATTACCATTTAATTCTGCAAATATTGTTTTTACTTCTGCAATTTCACAAAGACTAAGCCGAATTCTCAACAGTGTGTAGGAATTGGTATCCACGAATTGGCATAGAGTGAGTTCAGAATAGCGAATGTCCATTGCGGCCATGCCTATGCAAAAAGAAATTTCCAAAACACACATCGACGATAAACGCACCAATTTGCCCACGATTATTGCCCTTTCCTTCAATGATGGCTTAAATTTTGTTCATAATCCATGATGAAAACAAAAGCTGCTTACCAACCAAGGTAGAGCAATTTACGGAGATTGAAGTAAGATTTCTTCCACTTCTCGTTAAGGAGATGCTTTTATTTATTGTTAAAGACATGCTTCTACTGTATGTAAAAAATAAAAACAGTTTCACTGTTGTGCTCTGTTGATGTCAACTGTTGTTTCACACGTCTGTTGCTATTGTGCCGTCCCCCGTCCTTCTCCAATTTGTTGCAGTTGTCCAAATGTGCCGGTCCGTCCCCCGCCCCATTCTCCCGCTGTGCCAAAAGTGTTTTGTTGCGGTTGTGCCCCGTTCCACTGGTTGTTCGGATCTGTCCACCACTGCTCCACCTCTCTGCCCCATTCGTCCACCGCGTGCACATCCATCACACAAGTAAACTGAATGCCACACATCGGATGGTCGGCGATGCACCGTTTGCGTGGTGTGTTGTACTGAGGCACCGGAAAACCTGCACAAAGTGCGGATTTGCAAGAGGAATTTGCGGAGTTATTAATGGCCAACCACCATAAAAGCAGGCGAACCCGGGCGACCCGGGGGCGAAAGTGAAGTCCGAATTCACTGTGGTAGTGGAGGGAGTGAAGAAAAAGCGGAGACGGCGCGGGGCGGCAATTTGTTGCAGTTTTTGCTGCTGTCCGGCGAATTGAATGTTCTGCTGCTGCTGCTGTTGTTGTTGCTGGTTGGGATAAACGAAGTTGTTGGCCTCAACGGACGGAGATTTGCCATTAAAATTGACAATTCTCTCGGCGGGGGGCGGAAAGGGCCCCCGCGGGGAGCGAAAGGGCACGGACATTGGCACGGGCACTTGTTGGGGCGGGGCAAAGACTGGCGGAAACGGTTGGAGTTGGGGCTGACTGTTCTGCTCACTGTTCAGGGACTGCTGCTGATAAGCAAACGGCTGCTGTTCCCTACTAAGCTCTTCACCATTTTCTTTGTTTTATTTTAATTTCCCAATTTAGCCATTTAAAATTGAAAAAACGAAATCATGTCAAAATAATTATTTATTACTTGTCGTACGGCACAACCACCTGTGCCGGTTTCCTCATCGTCAGTTGCTTCGGTTGTTGTTGTTGGCTGTTGCTGGGCCAATTAGCTATTAGAATGATGTTTTGCTTTGTCAGTTTTGGGAATTATTATTGGGACAAATTGACTTTTAAGTTAAGTGTCCGATATGATCAGCCAATTGACCCAATCGGTCATTAATTCATTAATTACCTATGCGAGAATCGCTTTCTTCTGTCGATGAGTGTTCGATCTGTTGCTTCAGTCTTCGAGTTGAGCTTTTCGAGTCAGCGTTTGTTGATGTCTTCTGCTGACAAAGGACAAATTTTTTAAGTGAATCCGACAAAAAAGGAAGGAAATGAGTGACCCGTCGTACTTTCAGGGCCGAATGGCCGTTTTTTGGCCCAATTAGCAGAGAAGGGCGATTCCGAAGTTTGTCCAACGGCGAAGTGAACGTTTCCTTCTTTCCTTTGGGCCGTTTAGCGCTGATCAGCTGCTGCTTCTGAGTTTAAAAGCTGATCCCAGTGAAGGCAAAGAACACAATTAGCCAACCCCAACCACCAGCAATTGGTCGTCCAATTTGGGCAATGGCTGCGCCTTTGGCACATTTGGCACCCTTTCCGCCTCAGTCGGCTTTTGTCGCAGTTGGAGGGTTCGTAAGAGCAATTCTCGCCGAGTGGCCGATTGGCCGGGGCTTTGCGATTGGGGCTGCTCAAATGTCGGATTGATTATCAACAGATCGGGAAGTCTGTCCAAATTTGGTATTGTCGACAACAACGGTTGTTCCTCTTCTTCGGCAGAATTTTTTGGATGCGACGCGATGAATTGGAGCTGCCGATCATTTTGAGAGTCGGAAGAGATTCGAAGAATGAAAAGGGACAAAAGGGACAGACGGAGGGGGGAGAAAGGGAATTGCATCGCAAAACACTGAATTATATGGGAGAGATTGCCGAATGATCAACGACAAATGATGGCAAAAAAAGGGGGAAAATGCAAACGCAAAACATTCCATGGAAGGAATGGACAAATTG
This sequence comes from Heterodera glycines, assembly GCA_004148225.2. NCBI lineage: Eukaryota > Metazoa > Nematoda > Chromadorea > Rhabditida > Heteroderidae > Heterodera > Heterodera glycines. Next base: position 8,299,386 of record CP049706.1, read on the forward strand.
TTACGCTCTTTCAGCTAAATAACATATTATTAGTACGATGACGACGGTTGTGCTGGAAGAGCATTCGAAAATTGCGACGAGCGGAGAGATGCGAAGAAGCGGCGGGGGGGGGGGGATTTGCATCCATCGCATTTCATTTGCTAGGGAATTCGCCTCGGGGGAATACTTTGCCTAAGGCAAACAATCATTTCCCTTTCTCCGGGTACCCCAAAGTGCGATGAGAATGATATGATACGCATGGACAATGCGATGAAATATTACTTGGAGCAATTGGCGTTGACTTTCGCTGTGTCGTCACGAGAAGGCGGAAGAGAAAGTGCGCGACAAAAAACACCAAATGATCCAATCAAATGCTGCAATTAAAAATAAATTGGGAATTCAAAAACACTTTAATTGTGAGGATCAATTTTGAAAATATTAACATTCTTCAATCGCTGTTTCTGACTTAATGCAATTAATCCATCATTAAATGCAATCCTAAAATTTGGATTTTTGTGTGATGCCGAAATGTAACATGGGACTGCATTCAATTGAGTGGAAGAATGGAGCGGAAAGAGTGAGAAAAAAGGGGGAAAGGGAAGACGGATTAGCAGCGGAAGAACAGACAAAGAAAGAGGTCATTCGCCCACTGTTCAATGAACAACGGAAGTAAGGAAGAGGAAGAAAGGAGGGGAAGGAAGGAACAAAGGTCAATGAGTGAGTGTGGTCATCAAAACAACCCGTTTTCACACTTTTTTTTTGCTTGTTTATTATGCCAAAGATAGCTTAGGTAACTTTTTGCCATTTAAATTATTTTTTTGTATTTTCACTTCACTTATTGTAATTTGCAACGACAACCGTGAGAGTTAACGATTTCATTTTTAAATCAAAATAGAGCAAAAAAATTGAATGCCAATTATTTTATTTTTTCAAAAAAATATATTTTTTATTTTTCAATCTTTTTGCTTTGTTCTTGCCTTAGAATTTAAAAATCTTTTAGGAATGGCTTTAGATGCAGCTTCTGATGCTACAAATGTTAATGATATCATCGCGGAAAAAAATTGCGAAGTTTGTTGTTTGTCTTTTACTTATTTTTTGTTTTAAATTTTTACTTTAGTAATATTCCCATCTGTCTTTTTCAAAATTACTTTTGTTCGCAATCTTTCGTTAAACGAATAGTGTACACACACCGATCGGGAAGACAGGTGGTAAAAGTAATGGCATTATTAGTTATTAGGGCAAATTATGGAAAAAACCAACAGTGTTGAATCCGGGATACGACTTGGCCGAAATCAAAATATTCACTCCAGAATTTATTTTCATTTTATCCTTTGCAGGTAAAAGCAAAAAAGGAAGCGGTTATGAAGAAAAAGATGGAATTGGGCGACGATTTCAAGTCCAAATACGAGTTGAAGACTCCGAAAGGTTGCCATTTTTAATTTTAATATAATATAATTCACCGATTTGTATAGAAAAATATCCGGCCCCAAATTTTCTTGCACCATAAATCATAAATTATGTCTAAAAAGTTATCTGTCTATCGAAATTTTTCCTTTTGCTGTCATCTCGAATGGATTGTATTAGCATGTTGGATTTTAATAAAAAAATGAAATGTCAAATTTTTTTTACTAGGTACTCGTGATTTTGGACCTGAACAAATGGCTACTCGTGAAAAAGTCCTGGCAATTGTCACTGAAACTTTTAAACGACACGGAGCGGTGACAATGGAGACGCCGGTGTTCGAACTGCGCGAAGTTTTGATGGGCAAATACGGCGAGGAGGGCACGAAGTTGGTCTACGACCTTGCCGACCAGGGAGGCGAGCTTTGCTCTTTGCGGTACGACCTCACGGTAAGTTAATTTTTTGGCAATTTTATCTTTCCACAATTCTAAAAATGAAGAAATGCTTTGCTTCATACAAATAAACGCATTCGAATATATGGACAATTAGCGGGAGTTCGTTCATTGTTTTAAATAAAGTTGTGAGAATTTTTTTAATTCGTCCAATTTAAGGTTCCTTTTGCTCGTTATTTGGCTGCAAATAAAATAGAAAAGATCAAAAGATATCAAATTGCCAAAGTGTACAGAAGAGATCAACCAGTGATGACAAAAGGTCGTTACCGGGAATTCTACCAATGTGTGAGTGTTGAATTTATCACAAAGGATTGGAAATGTCACCCAAATTTAAAATTAGGACTTTGACATTGCTGGAAATGGCGAAGTGATGGTGCAAGAGGCCGAATGTTTGAAAATAATGGACGAAGTGTTGACCAAGTTGGACATCGGTGCATTCGAAATCCGAGTAAAAGCGAAGGCGCCATTCACTGCTCTTTACGCCCTTCCCTCAGATTAACCACCGGTTGTTGTTGGACGGAGTGTTCGCTGCTTGCGGAGTCCCCGAGCCTTTGCTGAAGACGGTTTCTTCATCGGTGGACAAATTGGACAAACAGCCTTGGACAGAAGTGAGAGAAGAGTTGGTGAAGGACAAAGGAGTCGAGGAGAACACCGTGCAAAGGCTGGGGCAACTCGTCTGCTTAAGAGGCGAGTCCCCAAATCGAAGGGAAATGGCAAAATGGGAGTAAAAACAGAGGGAGAAACGAAACACAAACTAATTAACTAAAACCAGGGCTCCCAAGTGTGCGTATTTTGAGGGGCCGGATCTTAGAAACCTAAAATGTGCTTATTTCAGCATTACGTGCTTATTTTGGGATTTGAAAATAAAAAATACAAAATTTTAATGAATGTTTTGAATTATCGTTTTTTATTGAAGCGAATATTTGAATTACTAATTCGATTTTGAAAAAATTCAAATTTATTTCGTTTTATTGAGTGTAAAATACCCAAAATTTCTATTTTTCCTCCGGCGGCGCCTTTCGGCTCCGTCGGGTCCAAAAAACTTATTTGTTTTCTTAAAAATTGGCTCAAAATCACAAAAATTGGTCATTTTCTCGCGGAACTCTGTTAACAAATTGCATTGAAATTTTCAAAATTTTTCCCGGCGTCGCCTATCGGCCCCGCCGGACCCCACCCCATTCACCAAAAGTTTTTTGGAAAAAGCGCGCCGCAAAAAAAATAATATAGATTTTTTGGCGCTAGTGAAAAAGTGGTGTTTTTGAAAATTTTTTCAAACTTTTTTTTGGTAAATTTTTTTTGTTTTGTTTAAAAAGTCCTGAAACCAAGTACCCGGGGGTTTTAGAGGTCACTGATCATGAATATGACAATTATTTGGGCCTGTTAAGCAAATTTGGCGCTAGTTATAAAGTGATAAATTTTGAATTTTATCAAAAACCATAGGGGGGACCCTTTTGTTTTGTAAAATTTTTTTTGGTTAAAAATCGTGAATATACTTTTTATTCACCATAATTGTGCTAGCAATACTTAATATTCATCATTATGTGTAAAAAAAATCAAAAAAAATTTGACCAAAAAAAAGTGAAAAATTTTTTCAAAAACACCAACTTTTTCACTAGCGGCGATTTTTTCATTTTGAATTAAATTTTCCAAAATGCTGACTATTGATCCCAAATGAAGATTTTTTGTCAGCCAAATGCTGATTTTGAAAATTTTTAGTTGGCAGCCTTGGATTTTAGGCTAATAAAATATTGCTTCAAGTCATTTTTCACCACTCGTTGAATTCATTTTTCAGACAGACACCCGGACTGGGACAATCGGACTTTGCTCGAATGGTTCTCCGAAAAGAGATGGACCGACGAAGATAATTTTCCACCCTTTTCTGAGAAGCACTTGCAAATTATTGACCAAGCCGTTGCCGAAATGAAACTGCTCATTCGATATGCGCAACTTTTTGGCAGTGATCCGTCGCGCATTGTCTTCCAACCGTCGCTGGCACGCGGCTTGGATTACTACACGGGCATCATTTTTGAAGTTGTGATGAAAGGTCACATTATATAACTTTAACGGAAAGGACAACTGGGCGTTGAATGCACTTCACTTTCCCCAAGTCGTTTCTCTACTGAAAATGATCTAATCCGGGTTTTTGGCTATAACTCATTTCAATGCCCAAAATGAACGAACTTAGTATCACTTGAAATCTAAGCTTTTTCAGCCATCAAAATTTCAATTGTAAATTATGTTAAAAAATAAAACAAAATTGCGCCGCCGGAATTTCGCCGGCCGAATTTTACAGCCAACATTTTTTTAATTCTAGAAAATTTTCAAGAAAAAATCTTATTGTTAGGAAATTTTTTAGATTTTTTCTAGAAAATTCGTTTAAAACTTTTTCCAAGATTTTTTTTTCTTGAAAAATTGCTATTTTAAGTCCAATATATCTTTTTAAGAATTCGGTGGCGAAATTTGGGGTGCGTCCATTTTTCAATGGTAGTAAAAAATATTGTTTAAATTGGTATGTTTTAGACAGTGCCGGTTCGTTGGCAGTTGGTTCAGTTGCGGCAGGGGGACGATATGACAAATTGGTTGGCATGTTCACGGACATGGGCAGAAATAAGGACGATGGAGGGGTGGCGACAGCCCCAAAGAAGCGGCCGGAAGTGCCATGTGTTGGCATTTCGTTTGGGATTGAACGACTTTTCACCATAATGGAGCTGAAGGCACGCGCGGATTCGGTAATTAAGGACGAACAGTGCATTTTATCATGTTCCGACAATTGCGCCTTGGATATTTGCGTCCATCCCAAAAATCGGTTACAAATGCATGTTTTTTTCAATCCGACATAGCATAATAAGCCGAAGTAACAGGAAAAAATTAATCATAATTTAAAGCTTTTTACACCACTTTTTGGATTGGTGTGTTGGTGCAAATGCGGTTAACCCATTTATTCCATCCCCCGAATGTCGTTAATTGTTGCAGAATGCGGTGAAAGTTTCGCCCACTCAAGTGTATGTGGCATCGGTTTCGGTAGCAAAGGAAGAGACAGACAAAATGTTGGAACAACGAATGCGACTGTGTGCTCAGCTTTGGAATGCAGAGATCCGTGCAGAAACTGGTTAAAATTAGCTGTTATATCGGCAGGGTGATCATTTTTCCATCTATCGTTAGCATTTCCATGGTATTTCGGCAGCGCCAACTTTGAAATGCTATAACTTTTCTCTCTGTTAGTCGTCTTTAGCAAACTCATTTAAATGTCTGTCAATTTTCCTTTTAGTTCGGACTTTGCCTTTGAAATGGCCACCCTGATTGTCTTACATAAATCATTTTGGTTATTTAGGTTATAAGGCCAACGTAAAATTTTTACAACAAATTAAATTTTGTGAGACTCAACAAATCCGGTGGATGCTTATCCTCGGGCCGGAAGAAATTGCTAAAAATTCGGTAAAATTGCGTTACATCCCGGCCAAAGACAAAGGAGAGGAGGTTCGATTGGGAATTGGAAAGTAAACAATGTGTTTTTAATTAAGCTTGTCACAATGGACAAACTGATCGATGTTTTGCGTGAAAAACTGGAAAACGATGATGAAAATTAAGAAAATGTGAAGAGTGAAAGGCGCATTTCCCATTTATATATGATTGTTGAATTGGATGTTCTATGTTTTCATTTATATTGTCTCATTGACGAACAAATTGAGCTTGTTTATATCATTTGATAGTATTAAAAAACCTTTAAACGTTCGGTTGGCTAATTATGAGCCGTATTTAGTTTCTCTATTAGCAGAAAAAATAATAGTACTATGAATTTCGATCATGACGATTACCATATGAGCTCATTTTTGTGTGGAAAGGTTGTCCTTGAAAACGCAAAATCGTGATGGTACGTCAAAAACAAATGCGTTTTAAAACGAATCCTTTTTGTGCTAAAATTAATTTCAAAATAACTGGATTAAATATAAATGCAACTCTGGATGGTGCAGGGTCGTTACTTAAAAACCATCATAATGGGCGTTACTTAAAAAACCATCATTATGAAAATTTTTGTCGAAAAATTATTTATGTCTTTGCTCGAAAGCAACCAAATTTTTAATTCTTGATATCATTTGATAGCCCTAAGTGTTCTCTATCAGTCTGCAAAATTTCAAAAAATTTCGTTAAGTTTCAAAAAAGTTATAGCTCGAGGAACTCAAAAAACCTTGATTTTCGAACATTTTTGGCCATAACTTTTTTTAAACTTAATAAAATTTTTTGAAATTTTACAGACTCATAAAGGACATTTAGATCTATCGAATGATAGCAAGGATTAAAAATTTGGTCTTTTTAGAGCAAAGTTATAAGCAAAAATTTTCATTATGATGGTTTTTTAAGTAACGCCCATTATGATGGTTTTTAAGTAATGACATAGCACCCTCTGGATTAAAAACGGTTGCTGGGTTTTTGGTTATTTTATCCGTCGTAACATAAAATTTTTGTTTCATAACTTCAGCAGAATGACGATTAGCTCTGGTGATCAGCTTCTGCATTTTTATATGCCCCGCATTTTTTGGCACGATCGCAAAGGCATTCTTTCAATCGATGTTCTTCAGCAACGACAAACCGAAGCAACAAAAGTGGCACTAAAAAAGGAAAATGATCAGCAACATCATACGGCATACAAAATTGTGACTGCTAGCATGCAGAAGGAAATTCGTGTTTGGAATTTTGGTTTTATTGAGAATCTTGTTGGGTCATTTACGAAAAAAACGATGACTTCAAACACCGAACCGAAAATAATACCAATTCCGTCCGAAAAGCCAAAAGCAACGGCGCCAAAACAGCTTCAAGTGGAGGACGAGGACAGCATAATGTTTCTGGATGATAAGGAGAAGGAAAACGGAACGAAAAATTGCGAAGCTGAAGCTAAAAAGGTGGAATTAGAAGATGAAAGGAAGCAAAAAGAAGTTGAACAGAACAATGCTGGGAAGAGATCAATCGGTTGGTAACCAACGTATTCTCTGACAACAATCAAATATTTCATTTTTCAGCAGTTCCCCAAAATCAGCTGTCAGTCGAATTCTTAGCCAACATTGAAGGCCACCGGGGAACAACAAATATTGTTCGATTTTCGCCAAATGGTAAATATATAAAAACATTTTAAAATGCATTTCTCTTTTTTTAGGAACTTATATCGCTTCTGGGGATGCGGACGGCTTTCTTTTTGTATGGAAATTGGAACAAGAAGTTTTGGAATGCGAAGTGCAAATGCTGGAAGAGCCGGCGACTGTCCGACAACGTGACGCCGACCCCGAAATGGACATTCCGCCGAACAAGGAGAATTGGGCAAGGGCGTTTCGAAGTCCGATACGACATGACGGTGATGTGACCGGAATCTCCTGGTCACCGGACTCTCAAATGCTGGCGTCAGTGTCCATGGACGATTCGGTGGCTGTACACCGAGCGGAAAATGGTTCTTTAATAAATAATTATGTTAATCCGAGTTCTGATCACTAATCTAACACTTTCGATCGCTCCGATCCCTACTCTCGAACAAAAGGTCTAATCAAATTTCAAGTTTTCTTTCTGCTCGAGTTTGGGCTAGAGATTTGCAAATAGAGAAGTTGCAAATAAAAAGCCACTTCTCTTTTTTGGAAAATGTTAGAGATGTCATGTTTACAATGACTGTTTTAAGGGAAGCGAGTTTGGGCCATCCGTAACTTTCGTCATTTTGCAAATGGAATTGTTTGGGATCCTTGTGGCAAATATATAATAACGATGTCCACTGACCGTCGAATGGATATTTTGGACGCAACGAAAGGCACAAGACTTCGCTGTTGCCACCAAATCGAATTTCCATTAACTCCCCTTCTTCGGGCCGACAATTTCGAAATTCATCAAAAAGTAAGACTTGTCACAATTATTCATATTAAAATTTATTAAAAATTTCATAATTTTACTTTTATGGGTATACTGCTATTGTTTTATCCTTCAGCTCTACAAAGTGTTCCATGACGATCAGCTCTTCGCTTTCCAACGTGGCGTTGAATTTTCGCCCTGTGGCGGAGTCGTTTTTGCGCCAGGTCATCAGCATTCCTTTGATTGTTCTTTAATGATATAGCACCATTTGTCCTCTTTTGATTTATTATAAAGTATTTAGCTGTTCATCTCGAAGTCGCTGCTCTCAATGTTTATGGGGTTTTTGCCTTTCGCCGATCGGATTTGGATTCTTGTCGTCCGACTGCGTTGTATCAAACACTGAAGCCAGCCATTCAAGCAAAGTGTTCGCCTATTTTGTACAAACTCGCAGATGGACCAAATTTTTTGGGGTTATTCATACTCTTTCATTATATTGAGATGGTCGTATTGAAGAGGACCTATTGTTATTTTAGACTTTCCCATCGTCTCATTTTCGCTGTGTTGTGTCGCGACTCCGTCCTCCTGTACAGCTCCCAAAATGAGTTTCCACTCGCTTACATTGAAAATCTCCAGTACGACAAGTTGACTTCAATGGCTTGGACACCCGACGGCCGTGTGTTGGCCGTTTCCTCGATGGAAGGGTTCAACTCGTTCATCACAGTCGATTCGTCCAAATTTGGCACCCCAATTGAACTACAGAATGCGGTAACACCTTTCGGAGACGAAGTAGCAATGTCCCCTCTAAACAAAGCAAAGAAAAACATTCGTAAGCGATGCCCTGAAAAATAGTGATAAAAAAGCTTAATTTCTTTCCTTTATTTATTATTATATTGTCCAGATAAAATGTTTTATCTTGCAAAGAAACCGGACACATTCTGAGTTTTTAACACAGTATTTATTTATGATTTTAAAATTATATTTACTAATAAAATTCTAAAAATATACTGTATAGACAATAAGAAAAGTCAAAATATCTCCAATCCATCTGTTTTGGTTTTTGTCATCTATGAATTTGAATGAATTATGTCCGAGGGCGGACCAATTTTCGCCAAGTTTTGGAGTGCCTTGTCCAACCACTAAACAAATTTAGGTTTAAAGTACTTTTGTTTCAATTATTACGATAAGTGGGGCGTGTAAATGCACTTCTATCCAACATGGCGTTGAAGTTATGCTTTTTATAAAATTAAAATATTAAAGAATGATTTCCCCTTCCAATACTCTTGTCGTTGGTAGTCCTTCCCCCAACCCTTCACAAAAGCCATTCGTATGGTTGTCATTTTGGTCAGCTCAAAACTGCTGTTGTAACCCAAATTTACGCAATGATTGAGCAACTAACAAATGAAAAATATAATAAAATATAGGGAAAATGTAAAATCACTTTCCAACCTCTCCAAATTTTGCTGTGTCGAATATTTTCAACGAATATCCATGAGAGAGTTTGCCTACACCTTTTGTTTTTAAATGGAATGAATTTGCACTCTCACAAACGGTGGTCGGATGGAAGTCGTTGGTCCTGTGGTGGGATTGATTATGAGTCGGAACTCGATTAATGATGAGAAAGTCAAACCAATTGCTGTTCCTCGACTGAATGAAAATGGGGCAGTCACTCAAACATTCGGCATAGAGAGTTCCTTTGGGATTCAAAATCAACAATTTCTGTTCTCCCCCCCCCCGTCCAATTTTATTGCCTTGGTAAGGAACATAAGTGAGTTTCACGCCTCTGCCAATTTGCCTCCGCGTGTTTTCCACCGTCGAATTTCTATTAACCTAAAATTTAATGTCCAAATGAATTTACCCTAAAAGAGTAAATTCACATTTGAAAATAAACCGAGTGAAATTTTGTGCTGGTCGTTCGCTTCTCCGCTGCTCGGATCTGTGAACCCATCGACCGAAAGTCAAAAGAATTTGGGAAAAAGCATTAAAAACCAACCACACATTCAATTGCACTGACTTTTGCCTTCAAATGATAAAATTTTAAGGAACATAATTTTGAGTGGAAAGAAATGCGGTGACACCAAAACAGTCCCAAGGGAATTAAGTGATATTATCAATTTGCTTATGGACTATATTTAATTTGCATATGTCCATGAAGTAAGTGGATTTTTCCCTTTCGTGGATTATTTTTCTTTTTGACAAAAAAAAAGAATATACCTGTTCACCAACCCGGGTGTTCAATTCGTAATAGCTAATGGTGGCCCAGTGCTGGCATGGCACAAACGGAATAGGGTCGTGGCCGAGAAGAACGCGATGTTCGCCGCCCGGCTGACGTTTCGGTGGCGAATCGCTGAAGCGGGGCACAAGAACAGGCGGCAACAAGTTGGAGCTGTCCACGCGTTCGTAATGATAAGGATTGATGCACACATCCTCAAGAAAAATAAATGAAAATTGACAGAAAGTGAGGAAACGCGCACTTTTTGACCGGATTCGAAACAAAAACGGCAGCATTGGGACGCTTTAAGCTAAAGCAAGTTTGTGCCTTCTGATCGGGCATTATTTGTCTGATCACTTCGTGATGCGATTGCAAATCGGGCCATCGGTAGACGCGGCAGTAAATGACGTGCGGAAGTGCTTTTCGATGTGAAATTTGCAGACGCCCGTCCAATGAGCGCGGAATGGTGACGCATTCGCTCGGCTCTTTGCCCTCCGTACGCAAAGCATTTTCCAACAGAGTTAAACCCTCTTTGTTGTGCTGCTTTTGCAACTTTTTCAGCAAACTGTCAACCGCCTTTTTGGACCATCCCTCGTCCTCATCCCCTGAGAAAGCATTCTTTGATTATCATAGGCATTACTATAATAACCTAATTAACCTTGCTTCCATCCCAACCGTCGCATGAAACCATTGCCAAAATTCTCCAAACTCATTTTAAAGCTAATGAAATAAACAAATGATAATGAGACTACCTTTTAAACTGATTCCAATACGGGAGCAAAGTTCTTTATCTATTTACCCGATCAATGTTTGAATTTACGTTTAAAAAAACATATTTTTTGTTTTTGCAGCAATTTATCGCAAAATTCATTGACAAACAATAAAATATTTTTAATTGGATCGCAATTCACACAAAGGCATAGAATCAACGCAAAAATCAGGCAATTGGCAGGTCACTGTACAAGAACAAAAGAGCTACTGCGGCACAACTTCGGCACGCCTGCCACTTTTTGCAGTCATCGCATTCGGATTTTCATGCCGCGCAATCAGACGTTCAACCATCACCTGAATTTGCAAAAAATATGGACCTAAATTGTGATTATTCAATAGTTTTCATCAAGCGAATTACCTTAGTGTATTTGAGTCTCTGACACAAATCTTTAGGACATCCGTATTTCTCCAAATATTGGAATTTGCAGGTGAAGACATTCTTCTGCTGGTCTATGTATGTGGCGGCACTCATCAGCGGACACACAATCAATTTGGAGTGATCCTGAAAAGACAAATCCCATAATAAATGTGCAGAAATCACCAATATTAGACCATTCATGTGTTTATTCAATGCGGACCTGGAAGAAGTTGATCTGCAGAGTGCCGTTGCTCAGATGCAAGACAATCGCCGACTTTGTCCGGAACCACGTGTTCAGGCAGGGCAGCCGCGCCAACTCGTCGCCGTCCCGCATCTTAATGTTGGCGCCCGCCTTCATCAGATGCTCGTTCATGTACGACCGGAAGAACTTGAGCAGAGTGATCTTCTTCTCCAGCGCCTGCGGGTATTTGTTGGCCCCGTAAAAGTGTTCGGTGTTGTTCCGCTCGGTGTATTGCAACTGACTGAAGGCCAACGGAATTGGCATTTCTAATTCAACGGAGCCAAACTCACTTCCCAGCCGCGTCCAAAATGACTTTGGTGTTGTCGTTGAACAGCACCCCGACACTGTTATCACACAGCTGGTAGCCCAGTCCGTACTTGTCCGAGTAGTCGACCCACCGAGACACCCAAAAGAAGGGTTGCGCCCTCGGATCTTCGATCTCGTCTGAGAAAATCAGAATCAGTCAGGTATTTATCACAATCACTGATCCATCACCTTTGTCTGCTTCGCTGAACCGCTCGGGATTTGTATTCAGCAGAGAGCACAGCTGCGCGTACAAATCGGACAAGTAGAAATCGGCCGGCACATCGTTGTTCTCGCCTAAACGGAAGCAATCGCTGCAATTAAACATTCGCAAATGCGGCAGACCCGCGGCCATCTCAGTGATGAGCACCGATGCCACGTCCTGCTTTACCGCCACCGCCTGCGGAGGCACTTTCGTCTCGGGGACGGAGGCTAGCGGCGCATGTCCAGTGAAAGCGGGGCCTTTGGCGGCACGAGGACTGGGGACATGGTCCAACTAATAGTGAGAAAATGTTAGTTCTAGCAAAAGGGAATGCCAATTCCACTCACTTCGGGTCGCCGAATGAGTCCGCCTGACACCGCCTGCATGTTGAACTTGGGAGCCATGGTCAGACATGAACTCGGCAACACTTTGGGCAAAAAGCCGTCCGTGAAGAATTGGAAGTTGAGAATTTCGGTGACCCGCGGTCGCCTCGCGGGTCCGGCGCCAGCAGACGAGTGATGAGGGAAGCGGCGTCTTTGCCTATTTTGGGCGGAATGGTGTACTGGTTGGCCTTGATGCGATTGTACGTGTCCTAAACGAAATGAAACACTTGAGTGACAAGTTATGAACCACAAAAAAGCACCTTCAAAGTTTCCGTCTCAAATGGCGGCTTCCCCACCAAAAGTGTGTAGAGAATGCAGCCGATCGCCCAAATGTCCACTTCGTACGAGTGCCCTTTCTTGTCCAGCATTTCGGGTGCGATGTAATTGGGCGTGCCGCAAAGCGTCTTCTTGCGCTCCCCGTCGTAGTCCACCACCGTGGCCAGGCCAAAGTCGCCGATCTTCAGCTGCATTTCCGAATTCAGAAAAAGGTTGCCAAGCTTCAAGTCACGGTGGATGATTTTCTTCCCATGCAAATATTTGCAGGCTTCGACGATCTGAACAATCAGTGGCTAAAGTTGGCAAAAGCTAATTCGAAACTCGGCTAACTTGGAAAGTGAAATAGCGCGCTTCCGGCTCGGTGACTGCCTTTCTGCGCTTGTGAAGTTCCATGAGAGAGCGCCGCGAACACAACTCTAACAGAATGTAAACATTGTCATCATCCTCGAAGAACCCTTCCATCTTGACGACGTGCGGGTGGGCGAGCGCTTGATGGATTTGGATTTCCTGAGCCATCTAAACTTTTCAAATAAAACTCACTCATCCGCTCAATTCTTTTACTTTTTAAAAATCATTTGTTTATTTTGGACATAGAAATTGTGCCAGCTTTCACCTTGTCTCGCTGATGTTTCTTCACCAGCAGTGTTTTGGACACGACTTTGCCCGCATAGATTTTCTTCGTTTGGTTGTCCGTCAACTCATAGCACCGTGCGAAGCCGCCCTTGCCGAGAAAAATGCCTTTGGTGTAAGTCCGTTTTGTGACGTTATTCTGTACGATGAAAGGCACTTCCTTCAGCACAGGCTTTGTCCGCTTTTGTGTTGACATGAAGCAAATAATTTTCAACTACAAAAAAAGGAATTTAAAGCAGGTAAAAAAAAAGGATGGATAACAAATTTAGTCAACAATTAATAACATTACGAGTTAAGCCAAATAAAATACAAATCGTCATTAGAAAGTACAGATCCGACCCCTAATTTAGTCAAGAAATCAGTCGCTGGAAAGGAATTTGCTCAACGATCGTACAATCCATAATTTAAATTTAAATTCAAAAATTTCATAAATTTTTCGTTTCAAAATTAATTCATTCAAAATTGTTGCGATTGGTTCTTCCCATCCTCATAACTTTTCCTATTGTTCCTTCGTCCTTCTCCACAACTCTTCACTTATCACTCAACCAAAGTAATGTTGCTTAAAAAGTAATAACAATTCAGAGGATATTCTGTATAGAATTATCTTTTTGGTTCTTTATTAAATTATTAAAAACCACATTAAAAATAATCGAAATTAAAAACGTTAAATAAGTAAATAATGAAAAAGAAATCATTTGGGCGTTCATTTAAGCGCCGTTCTTCATGGGCGTGATGAGCCGGTGCCGCGCTTTCGCTGTTCCTCCGCAGAATAACAGTACTGTTGTGTTTGTTATACATATTCATTGTTTGATAGGTTAAAATGAGCTAACTGACCAACTCGCACTCCTGCTTAGTGCGGGGAGAACGCCAAAGGTTGAAGTCGAGTTCAGGACAATAGGGGAAAATGTAAGGCTAAACGGACGGAAGGGTGAATGAATGGAAGGGACGGCACGGGGAATGGCATTTTTTGGGCGGGCGAGGGGTTGACTGACCTCGCATTGGTCAGTGTTGCTGAATCTGTTCACCTTGGGATGGAAGTGCATTAGCCAATGGCACTTCTTAAGTGCAATGCCTTACCCTTCTGAACCACCGGTGCACTTTCTGTGCCGAGTCGCGCGTGTTCACCGTAATGTTTGGGCAGCCGTTGACAATTAAATCGTGCCAAAGAACAAATGGCATTGGGTCGCAGCCGCGGGCAGGCGACCCGATTGGACACGCACAAAGCTTTGAATGAACTGACTTTGGCACGCTTTGACCAATGCCTTTTACCTGGCATCCGTTGCGTTCCGTTACCACGGCACAGTCGAGCCCTGAACAATTTGACAATCACTCGTAAGACTTTGAGTTGAAAAGTCTTGGATGGACTTGCCCGTGCAAAGCATTGGCGGACAGTTTTCCACGATGAGACGGCCTAAGTCCGCGATGATTTGGTCCTGTCCTAAGGTTGAGAGGGGGGGGGGGGTGAAAATCATTTAAATTACTTTACTTTGGGCATCCGACGAATGGCAAATGAAAAGAGCGAAAAGGACGGAAGAGAAATATAATAAAAAATTCATCGTTTTTTTCTTAAAGAGATTGAGTTAACGGAATAGAAATTCCCGGAATTTTCAAGTCACAGCCCCAATTTTCAAATGAAAAGTCCTGCTGGTGATACCAAGAACATGAACTACTGTAAAAGGAACTGAGGGTCCGAGTACAAAATTTGTTTTAAATTTTATTCATAAAAATCTGCCGGTTAATTTCGCAAGTTCGACGAAATATAAGCACAAAATATGAAAAAATTTCTTTGCTCTATTATTCTATTCTTTTATTACTTACGACTTTCTCCCAAAATCCGCAAAAAGCATCAAAGATAAATAATGAAAATTAATCATAAAGGAAAAAGGATTTACTGGTAGGAAATGTGCTTTAAGTTGGGTGGATGTGATGCGAAGAGAAAAAGGAGGGTAGAAGATGCAAGCACACGACAGTGACGACAGCGGCATTGAGGAACCTGACAACGTGCAAGGAGTCGTGCAAGAAGGGCAAGAAGGGCAAGGAGTCGTGCAAGAAGGGCAAGGAGAGGAATTGGTAGAAGTAAGTTTTGCGAATTTCCTCATTCTTGGATTTGGTGGGCAATTGGCGGGGAAAGGCTGCTGATCTGATGAAAGGAGCGGGGGTCGATTTGGGAAAGGACGAAAAGCAGCGATTAAGAAGAAAGAGGAGGAAGAACAGTTGAAGGGGGCGGGAGACTTTTGCTAAGTTTGGAGATAGCACCGAATGCCCTGGGGGCATCGGAAACACGCACTGATCGGAATTTTCGTGGGGAATTCGCATTCCGATGGCATTTTTTGGTGAAAATCCGCCGATCGATTGATAGACAAAATGGGAAAAAGAAAAAAAGGTTTTATTTAAATGAAATCATTGAATAAAATAAAATAAAAAAAAAGAATGTTTGTTCCACAAAAATATTGCTGCTTTTGTTAGTAAAACAGCTGAAAAGGGAATCTTCGATTAATTGCGCCGAGCGATGACTCACTGACCGAACGATGCCCACGGCATTGCCCGGGGCGAATAAGCTGCCGAACTCGGAGGAGAAAGAACCGGACGATAGGCAAGCGATGTCCGGCATAGCTAAACATACCTTTCCATGTCAGTTTTGAAATTTTGTCAGTCTTCGACCGTTTCCGTGTCGGGTTTTGGCTTGAAAGACAGCGAACGTTGGCGGAAAGTGTTCAGGGAGCAGCGGCCATCCGCAGAACAACCGCGAATGTGCCTGGTCAAATCTATCGGCTCGTCCTCGTCGTCACGGCGGTATAAAACCTTTTTCGTTTCGCCAATTTATGCTTTTCAAAATGTTCCCTTTTCACTTTCACATAAAACTGTTCGCTTTGCGATTCTCGCCAAAGTTCGACCAAAACGCACGAGGCAAAGCCGGGAAAAGCATTCCGATCGAAGTCGACCTGATCAAACTGAAAGGTGGAGAACAGAGCGGCGAGAGTCATGTCGTGCTAAAACGGAAATAGGCACAGCACAAATGGACAAAAGTACAGTAATTACCTGAAAATGACGGACAAATGGCAGAAAAGTGCCATTTCAAATAATAAAAACAAATGGAAGTACAGTATGCCACCACTAAAATATACACCAAACGAACCGCGGAATATGCGAAATATTTCAGTGGGTTTATCCAATGGCATTCCGTGTTTTGCTGCTCCTCCGCCCGTCCGTTCTTCTTCGATTGGTTTTCCTCCGATTCTTTCTTCCGCAGACATTCGACCTTCCGTTTTATGTTTCAATAAAAGAAATATTAAAAGTTGGCGTTCCGTCACTTTTTTATGCATTCTTTCGATTATTTGCCACAAAAAATTTCCTCCGAGCATTTTGGGCACTTCCGTGGCAAAGTCAATGCCCAGGAAAGGCTTCAGCCCTTAATTATCTTCCAAATGGTAAAAAGTTAAATCATTAATGAAGCAAAAGACCGTGCCTAATCCGCTGTTGAAATTGATCAGTTTTGAGTTGATGGTTATAAGTTGGGGCTGAATTTGTGCTGCCCATTCGGGTGGCTTCAGCCCGTGGGTTCGCTTCAAAACAGAAACCCATTTTATGAATTTACACCGCCCAATTAGCAATTCTTTGCCCAATTTGCCTCTATGTCGACCGCCTCAATTAGTAGCCACAAATTGCTCAGTGATATCGTTGCCCCGGCATATTCGCTGACTTTGGTCAAAATCGTCTTAATGGAATTAAATTTCCAAAATTGTCAGGTCGGAGGGCGACTGACTGAACTGGACTCGTTCAATTGCTGATACTCCGGAGATTGCGCCATCAGATCGAATAATTCGTTGGTCCGTTGGCAAAATGAACGCGTCAGTCCCACCTTTCAATTTCGGCATTTACATTTCCCCCCACCAATCATTGGTTCACCGGATCCTTCTTGAACTCGAAAGTGTGCACCGGAATTGGCACGAACGCCGAGGGCCATTCCGGCACATCCGGGTAATCTGAAGACGAGGGATGGATGAGGAAGCTGCCCGCCCCTCCCCCGTGGAGTTAGTGCTAATGCCAACCGATGCCCCATCGTGCTCCTCCCGTGCCGTACATCCCGATCAGATTCGCTGTTGCCGATTGAATAGTTCGATTTGTGTCGGTGGAAATCACATAGATCTGTGTTATTAATCAATGAGCATAATTTTGCCAAAATTTGTCCTTTGGCCCACTTCCTTGGCCGAGTACCGTGGCGACAGAAATGCCTTCTGTTCGACGTACCGTTTCCGCAGGAATTGCCCAAGTTTGACTTGCTGTGCCATCCCTCGCTTAATCAGCTCACTCTGTCCGTCTTCACTTTCTTTTCCCCACTCACTGTGGTCAGTTCTCCAAACCCTTGTCCCCACATTTCCTCCTCAAATCATTTTTTTAACATTTTAAATTTTGCTTATTTTCTTCACTTTGTTTGGGTCATTTGGAAATGTAAACACCGGAGTACGGTCACCGTGCCGCCAAACCTACGGTATGATTCGGTTTCTTTGAAATGGACTCGGATAATTATTAAAATTCACTGTAAAGCAAAGCACACAGAACACTGACTAAAATATTGCTTAACTGTGTGCACAAAAATGATTTGGTCATTGTTCGCCGATGGCAAAGGCGAAACGGACGGAGGAGAAACGGCGGGGGACGAAAATTCAGCAATGGCACTTTGAATGAGCCAAAAGGTGGCAAAAAGAGCGATCAGAAAAATCGGATTGGGGTAGGAGGAGAAAAGCATCGCCATGAACGAGTGAAGCAGAACGATCGACGGAATTTGTTATATTAGCACAGAAGAAGGATGGCTTTTGGACAAAAAAGCGAATCGAATTCAAAAAAAGGATTAAAATGAAATTGGGGAATAATTAATCGGATAAACGCGGCAAAATGGCCAAGAAATCCTCCGTTTTGTCATTAAACCAACAAACAGAGGCCAAAAAGTGTTCAAGCACCGCAAACAAAGGCACCTAAAAGCGAAAAAAGGAGGAGGAAGAGAAGGAAGGGAATATTGGACACGGTCGGCGGATGATCACTCGAGACACTCCTCCTGAGATTATTGGCTTAACATCTCTCTGCAAACAGTCAGTCGGTCGTTGGAATAATTTGCTGGGGGGGGAGGGGGGAGGGGGCGGAATTCATCCGACGAAGGAACATTTGGCCAAATTGAAGGGCACCGATTCGCAATTCCCTTCTTTTTTATGGGAAAGCAAAGGTGAAAAATGAAAAATGCAAATGTCAAAAGGCATTTAAAATATCTTCCGTTTCGCTGCTCTCTTCTCCCTTCGTTCGTCCTCTTTTTCAAATTTCGCAATTGTCGTCACAGTCCAATCGCTTCGTCTCCACTTGCACTTCCTCCGGCAGATAAATTCGGTCGATCGGAATTCTGAAAAGCTTTCGTCCGCTTTTTGTGCTCTTTTTTGGGTTTGCCTGTGCTTTCGTTTGACCACCGAAATGTCGTGGCCCATTTGGGGACATCGGTGAGTGATCAGAAGGTAAGGGTCCGGATCATTCCAAAGGCCGAAATCACTGGCGCAGCCGCGCACAGAGAAATTTCCAAGCAAATCAGTGGTGGCACTGCCTTCAACGGACGAAGGGAAAAAGCACCAATTAGCATTAGCAGCAGCGGAAAGCAACACCCTTTTAGACAAATACACTCCGGGGACGAAATGTCCGGGACGATTTTGTACGGGGGGGGGGACGAAATGCCGAGGGAGACGGACAATTGTAGCCAATCCAGTGCCATTGCTCCACGTGAAGGACGGCGGGGGGCGGACGCACAACCCGTGCCCCCCCCCCCCCTTTTTAAATGAATGAATTGCTCTTCCGCCGACCCATCACATCGTCCGTTTCCCATGGCAATGCATCGCTGTCCATCAACTCAATTTGCACGTTGAAATGGCTGTCGGCTGATTTAATGACGGATCAATTAGTTAATTACCGAATGAGTGGCCATTTGACTTACGGTCAGTGGGACAAATGACGCGCCCACGGGCCAAAACGCATTGACTACGAGCCCAAACCCGGGCCGACAACAGAGAGATTTTGAGAAAAAATACGATAAAAACGAACAGATGGGTCGGAGTCGGAAGCATGGGACGAAAATTTAGGCAATAATCACTGACTTTTCTTATCAATCAGTGAAAAAGTAAAACAGTTATTTATTTGTTTTTGTCGCTCCGTTTTCCCGTCCATCAAAAATAAATTTATTAAGAAAAATCAAATAAATAATCGATGAGCTGACAAATGGGAATAGTACATTGGAAAACAATGCTAGTATGTGCTACAAATGTGACAACAGTGAGTCTCAATTTTCGACGGAATGTCCGGAGATTGCAAAATTAATTTCTTCAGAAATCAAGGCCAATTAGCAATGCTTCATCTTCCTCCTCGTCTGGGTTGTTAAATTCCTCCTCTTCCTCAATGTCGTCATTCTTTTCCTCTTTTAATTCCATTACTAAATAAATGTAAGTGAATTTCGCTTTGAGTCGCAAATATTCACCCAATTTGCGTCCCTTTATAGCCCCCACTCTACTCTCGGCTATTTAATTTTCCTCAATTTTTGACTCCGTGGGAAAACTGGAAATTTTTTAGCCAAAATTTCGGGTATTTCAAGACAGCAAAAAATAAGAAAATTAGGATCCGGCGGAAAATTTAGGGTCAAATTTGTTAAGAAACTTAGGTAAATTAAAAAAAAAATTATATTTTATTTTTTCTGAGTTTTTTTAATGGCAACTGCCCCTGGTAACGGCCTACTCTCTTCCCTCCCCTTTCTATTCTATGCATTCTCTCTCGTCCTCTCTCTCCTAGTTCCATACTCTCTCTCTCCACCCTTTTCTCTCGCTCTCTCTCACCTCCTCCTCCTTTGCTGCTCTCTCCGCCACCCTTTCTCCTCGCCCCCGTTTTGACCATCACTCCCTGGCTGAAGGGAAGCACTCTCTTCTCCTTGTTCAGCTGTCGCGTCAGTGCCGACTTTGCCTTTGTGCTGACCATCGCTGCCAAATCCTTCCGCGTTTTGCCTGCCAATGGCCAAACGCCCAATTCACTGATCGCTTCGGTGTCTTCGCGAAGAAGGAAATAATTGTTGAACACTTCCAACACATCCCTAAAGAAAGGAAACAGCGATTAATTAGGAAAAACAAATGCATAAATTCTGCTCACTTAACGCCCCCGCTTTCCTTCTCGACCAATGGACGGTAAAGTCGGTCTCGCAAAATGCTCAGATAATCCTGGACAAGTGCTTGACTGCTCCCGGTGATTCTGCAAATTTAAATGGGGGAAAGATTTTTGAAAGAATAATTCAAAACTCACTTTAGATGGGTATGGAGCAAAAGTTGTCGCATTAATCTTTGCCTTTTCTGTCCGGTCGAACGTTTGCCAAACCAAGCGGGGAATTGAATCTGAGCAGTCAAATAACCGTCCATCAGAGCGGAGGGAAGCGCAGAAGAAAACATTGCCTAGCAAATGGAAAAAGTTTATGAAATATAAAATAACAAATGTTTTTGGCCTCTGCAAAATTGAAAATGGTTAAATTGCCATTTTCCTATCATAAAAAGACGAAAATAGAAAGACAAAATAAAAATCACATGTTCCGGCATAAGGTTCCAATTTCCGTGGGCTCGAATTTGCTTGTCGATTATGTCTCCAAATGCAATTGCATCTGCGGCGCGTCCAATTGCATTCAAATGGTCCAAATTCCTAAGCAAAAACATGAATTTAATTAGAGGACATTGTTAAGAAAACCCCATCCGTGATCCGCGAACATTCACATAATTTTCTTGTACGAAAAGTGGAATTAGTGAATAATCGGTGAAGTACAGCTCATTCTTCTGCATAACCGAAGTCTCCGCACTCAAAATCTGACGGGCAGCTTCGAACACATTCTGAAAGACACATAAATATTATTTTTAAAGGAAATGCTCATTTTTGAATGCATTAATAAGTAAATGACACTTCCAGGGTAGAATTTAAGAAAAATTAATTAATAAGGCTGGGATGTTAAGATAAGCAAAAACCGTAAAGTAGGTATTTAAATAAGTATAACAAAAAAGTTATTACGAGTAAATAGGTAATTAAAATTTATTAGTAACGATTTTTAGGTAGCATAACCTAAAAAATTTAATTTTGATTATTTTTCATTTGTAAATGAATTGTTAAAAATTTTAAAGTTACTTTTTCGAATAAGATCAATTTTTAAACCAAAATTTTTATCAAAAAAATACTTTATATTTTAGTGAATCAATCAATTTTTTATTTACCTAAAAATCCCAGCCCTATTAATTAAAAATAAATAATTCATAGTATTCTTTACCACAGTGACATCCTTTTTCTGCATTTTTTCCGAAGTGCCCAAACCAGCGGAAAATTGAAGCGCATTAATACACTGGCGAATGTCCTGATGAGAAGCTTCGATGATTCTATCGAGGCTGTCTTTTGCGAGGTTTACACGCTCTCTCGTTGCAATTGTCATCAATTTACCCTTTGAAAACAAATCATAAATTGTATTTTATGGACGAATTTTTCAGTGTTTCGAAATTATAAAAAGGGATTAAAACGACTCACCTTTATCTGCTCAACTCGCGGTCGTTGAAAACGAAGGTCGAAGCAGTAATTTGAGAGCGAGCGAATTTTCCGGGATTGGCGATCATTGCAAATGCAAATGATTGGCGCCCGCGTGCGTTTGATCATTTGGATGAGTTCGGCTATCTGAATTGTTGTGCTACACATCCCCAATTACTGAACGAATTGGCGAACCCCTGCTCTGTCCGCGTTGCCACTCATTCCGTCGACTTCGTCCATTATCAAAACATGGCCAATTCCCCCCGGGGCATTTGACTTATTCTCATAACTGCGCTCTTCTTCTTTGTAGTACTTCTCAATTTGATAACTTGACAATTGTTCGGAATTTCTGAGAATTGCAGCTTTATTTCGAACATCCGAACTAAAAGTAAAAAAAAATTTAAGTTAGGTAATAAATAGGGCTGAAAAAAATATGTACAAAAAGTGGTCCAAATATGTAAATAAAATTTTTTTAATGGTATTTTTGGGAAAGAAAATCCCCGTAAAATATGAAATAGCCACAAAATGACATAAAAATTAGTTTTGTTTTTGGTATTTTTAGGCAACATTTTCAAACTTATTTTTTCTTTATAAATTTTCAAAATATGTAAAAATGAAAATATGTACAAAAATATTTGCCGAAATTTTGGATTTTTTTTGAGGATTTCCAAAAATTTCCGTAAAAAATACTCAAAATATGTAAAAAAAATGAAAATATATATGAAAAAAATCCAGAATATGTAAGAAAATCCCGAAATATGTATAAAAACCCCGAAATATGTAAATAAAAGTCCCGGTTTTTGTTCGCAAACACAAAAAAGAAAGTGTTTTTCCTACTATTTAGAGCAAGGAGAAGCCAGGAAAAAAATATGTATTTACATAAAATTGGCAGCCCTAGTAATAAATTAATCAAAATGTGTTATTTCTTTCTAAATTTTTAGATTTTTTCGTGGGTCATTGTCAGTTATGGAACCAATCGTTACCCATTCATTAGCAATGTTATATTTACGCGTTCATTTCCACGAAAGCCAGTCCCAGCTCCTTACAGCACAACAATGCGCAAGTCGTCTTCCCAATGCCTGGAGGGCCGGAAAGTAAAGCCGCTTTAAACGTGGCTCCGTCAACCTGAGCTTGGAATTGATTTGGACGAGCTAAATAAACAAATTATTTCTTTTTTTGTTTTGTACTGGAGACGATGCCTTTTTTCTTTTCAGCAGAAGGCGGTGAGTTAAGATTATTTTTGGCCCAATTTTTCAGCCAAAACAAAAGTTTGTTGGCGCAAGATTTGTCAGTTTGTTGTCCAATCAGTTGTTTGAGTGAAGTCGGTCTGTAGAGAAAGAAACCGAACGTCAAATGAGGATACAGACAGACATAAATGAAGATACAAACAATTAAAAGGTTTTTAATTTTTGTCAGTTTTTAACATTCTGGAGGAATGTGTCGAATGATAAATGTAAAAAAATCGCCTATATTTAAAAAGCTTTTATAAGAATCACCACCACCTGTATTTGTCAGCCCATGAAGTGCACTTCGCCTCTTCCATTTTTTCATCGACCAACAAAACCTTAGGCCGTTTTGCCGGTATACCTGCGGCTTGAAAATGTCGAATTGATTGTCGTTTTTTCGGACTTTTCATCGGAGATCTTTTAGCATTTAAAATATTACTCATCGTTGTTAATTATGCTAAAAAAGTAATTGAATTGAATTAAAAGCTTGCTTTGTGTTTCACTGTACCACACAAATTATCATAAGCTCGCGATCCGGGATTTTATTATGAAAATACATTAATATATTTTGGAACGAATGCATTCGGCGTATTTTTTAAATTTAATTTTTCCTAATACATTCATTCTCACTATGGGTCTCAAAACCGAAAACCTTAACAAATACGATTTCGGCATATTTCGATGAAGAAAGACTTATAGGTATGTGCCTATCAAAATTGGAGAAAAAGTATTCAAAAAAGTGGGACTTTTGGTGGCGCTACTTGCAAAGAGCGCTCTTTTGAATTCTATCAAAAACAAAAGGGGGGACCCTTTTGTTTTGCAAAAATTTTTTGAGATACAAATCCATGAAAATTTGTTATTCGGGGGTTTTAGAGGTCGCTGATCACGAATCTGACATCTAATTCGAGGTCTTGGACCCCAAGAACCCCAGGGAATAAATTTTCATGACTAAATATTAAAAAATTTTGCAAACAAAAGGGTCCCCCCTTTTGTTTTTGCTTTTTGATAATTTCAAAAGAGCGCTCTTTGCAAGTAGCGCCCTTTTGGTTAATATATATCGAGAATTTTTAAAAAATGATTAATGCATATATTTCCATAATTTTAAGATAGCTAAATTTGTATTACTTTCATGTCAACACAAAAGCGGACAAAGCCTGTGCTGAAGGAAGTGCCTTTCATCGTACAGAATAACGTCACAAAACGGACTTACACCAAAGGCATTTTTCTCGGCAAGGGCGGCTTCGCACGGTGCTATGAGTTGACGGACAACCAAACGAAGAAAATCTATGCGGGCAAAGTCGTGTCCAAAACACTGCTGGTGAAGAAACATCAGCGAGACAAGGTGAAAGCTGGCACAATTTCTATGTCCAAAATAAACAAATGATTTTAAAAAAGTAAAAGAATTGAGCGGATGAGTGAGTTTTATTTGAAAAGTTTAGATGGCTCAGGAAATCCAAATCCATCAAGCGCTCGCCCACCCGCACGTCGTCAAGATGGAAGGGTTCTTCGAGGATGATGACAATGTTTACATTCTGTTGGAGTTGTGTTCGCGGCGCTCTCTCATGGAACTTCACAAGCGCAGAAAGGCAGTCACCGAGCCGGAAGCGCGCTATTTCACTTTCCAAGTTAGCCGAGTTTCGAATTAGCTTTTGCCAACTTTAGCCACTGATTGTTCAGATCGTCGAAGCCTGCAAATATTTGCATGGGAAGAAAATCATCCACCGTGACTTGAAGCTTGGCAACCTTTTTCTGAATTCGGAAATGCAGCTGAAGATCGGCGACTTTGGCCTGGCCACGGTGGTGGACTACGACGGGGAGCGCAAGAAGACGCTTTGCGGCACGCCCAATTACATCGCACCCGAAATGCTGGACAAGAAAGGGCACTCGTACGAAGTGGACATTTGGGCGATCGGCTGCATTCTCTACACACTTTTGGTGGGGAAGCCGCCATTTGAGACGGAAACTTTGAAGGTGCTTTTTTGTGGTTCATAACTTGTCACTCAAGTGTTTCATTTCGTTTAGGACACGTACAATCGCATCAAGGCCAACCAGTACACCATTCCGCCCAAAATAGGCAAAGACGCCGCTTCCCTCATCACTCGTCTGCTGGCGCCGGACCCGGCGAGGCGACCGCGGGTCACCGAAATTCTCAACTTCCAATTCTTCACGGACGGCTTTTTGCCCAAAGTGTTGCCGAGTTCATGTCTGACCATGGCTCCCAAGTTCAACATGCAGGCGGTGTCAGGCGGACTCATTCGGCGACCCGAAGTGAGTGGAATTGGCATTCCCTTTTGCTAGAACTAACATTTTCTCACTATTAGTTGGACCATGTCCCCAGTCCTCGTGCCGCCAAAGGCCCCGCTTTCACTGGACATGCGCCGCTAGCCTCCGTCCCCGAGACGAAAGTGCCTTCGCAGGCGGTGGCGGTAAAGCAGGACGTGGCATCGGTGCTCATCACTGAGATGGCCGCGGGTCTGCCGCATTTGCGAATGTTTAATTGCAGCGATTGCTTCCGTTTAGGCGAGAACAACGATGTGCCGGCCGATTTCTACTTGTCCGATTTGTACGCGCAGCTGTGCTCTCTGCTGAATACAAATCCCGAGCGGTTCAGCGAAGCAGACAAAGGTGATGGATCAGTGATTGTGATAAATACCTGACTGATTCTGATTTTCTCAGACGAGATCGAAGATCCGAGGGCGCAACCCTTCTTTTGGGTGTCTCGGTGGGTCGACTACTCGGACAAGTACGGACTGGGCTACCAGCTGTGTGATAACAGTGTCGGGGTGCTGTTCAACGACAACACCAAAGTCATTTTGGACGCGGCTGGGAAGTGAGTTTGGCTCCGTTGAATTAGAAATGCCAATTCCGTTGGCCTTCAGTCAGTTGCAATACACCGAGCGGAACAACACCGAACACTTTTACGGGGCCAACAAATACCCGCAGGCGCTGGAGAAGAAGATCACTCTGCTCAAGTTCTTCCGGTCGTACATGAACGAGCATCTGATGAAGGCGGGCGCCAACATTAAGATGCGGGACGGCGACGAGTTGGCGCGGCTGCCCTGCCTGAACACGTGGTTCCGGACAAAGTCGGCGATTGTCTTGCATCTGAGCAACGGCACTCTGCAGATCAACTTCTTCCAGGTGCGCATTGAATAAACACATGAATGGTCTAATATTGGTGATTTCTGCACATTTATTATGGGATTTTGTCTTTTCAGGATCACTCCAAATTGATTGTGTGTCCGCTGATGAGTGCCGCCACATACATAGACCAGCAGAAGAATGTCTTCACCTGCAAATTCCAATATTTGGAGAAATACGGATGTCCTAAAGATTTGTGTCAGAGACTCAAATACACTAAGGTAATTCGCTTGATGAAAACTATTGAATAATCACAATTTAGGTCCATATTTTTTGCAAATTCAGGTGATGGTTGAACGTCTGATTGCGCGGCATGAAAATCCGAATGCGATGACTGCAAAAAGTGGCAGGCGTGCCGAAGTTGTGCCGCAGTAGCTCTTTTGTTCTTGTACAGTGACCTGCCAATTGCCTGATTTTTGCGTTGATTCTATGCCTTTGTGTGAATTACGGCACTTTATAAAATGGGAGTGCTATGATTGTTCCGACTGTTTAAATATTTTAAGTTAAAACTAGTATAACCTCCTATTTTACAGTTGCCAGAATTGAGACCCATTAATTTAAATATTTTTGATGTCTTTCATGAACGAACAATTGGGATAAATTCACTGCAAATTTATTTATCACTTTTAATTATATAAACCAATTATGATAGATTTGTGTTCTTCAAAATGGAAAAGATAGGGAAATTGAAGGTACTGCTTGGATTGTCATGCTGAGAATTGCCTTTCATCGATTTGATGTCCCTCCTCCGCATTCGTTGACCTTTCCCTCCCATTTTTTCTCAATTTGCGGTCACATCATTTCTAATTGTTTGTAATATCATTAAAAGATTCCTTCCAAAAGAACAAAAAAAAAATTTCCGTCCATAATTATTTTTTGATTTTTGCTTAAAATGAACCGTCGTTTTCTTTTGCCCGCTTCGTCCATTGCTTATTACAAACAGCCGCTGAAAATTGCCAGGGGAAAGATGCAATTTTTGTGGGACATTGAGGGCAACAAATATTTGGACATGATCGGCGGAATTGTCACCGTTTCTGTCGGCCATTGCCACCCGTGGGTCCAAATTAATGCCAATGCCAACGAATTGCATTAGAAAAGTGACCGCCCGACTAAAGGAGCAAGCGGATTTGTTGTGGCACAGTCCGACCATTTACGAAACGGATGCCATGGAAAAATACGCGGAGGAATTGGTCGGACGAATGCCCGGCCACCTCAGCTCGTGCTTCTTCGTCAATTCGGGAACGGAAGCCAATGAATTGGCGCTGGAATTGGCCAGACTTTACACGGGCCGTTTCGACGTGATCAGTCTGCGAAAAGCGTACCACGGATGGACTCCGGTGGGATGATGGCATGTGAAATGGCCAGCAGCGACTTTGACTTTGTTGGCAGGGAATTATCGGAGCAACCAATTTGGCTGTCTGGAAGCAGCCTTTGCCTGGCGCCGGCCTTGGCATTCTGAAAGTGCGTTGTCCGAGTTCAAATGGGCCGTGGGGAAAGGGAAAGTGCCGGGACACAACGGCAAAAGCGCGGCAGGGGGACGAATGCCAATGCCAAAGAGGTGTAAAGGACCAAAACAAAATCGTATTTGTGAAAACGCCCCGATGCTGAAGGGAAGTGCTGCGCATTGGACTACCATCTCGACGAGCTCACTGATTGTCTTCGGCACGACTTTCCCAGCACAACGGGACCAGCGGCAATGATAGCGGAGCCCATCCAGGGCATCGGTGGCACAGTCCAATTCCCCGAGGGATACCTAAAGCGGGCATTCGACGAGATCCATGCCAGAGGCAAATAGGCCCGAATTATTTTTGGAAAAGCGAAAACATTTCAGGAGGACTTAGGATATGTGACGAAGTTCAGACAGGCTTTGGCCGCCTTGGCACTCATTTTTGGGGATTTCAAAGTCAAAATGCCGTGCCTGACATTGTGACGATGGCAAAGGGAATGGCCAACGGATTTCCCATGGGCGCCGTAATCACAACAAAAGAAATCGGTGCCAGACTGATGGAGGGTGGCCGATACTTCAATACTTTCGGAGGAAATCCGCTGGCGTGCACCGTGGCCAAAGCAGTACTCGAGGTGAAGCAATTTCGAAACGGAAACCCATTCTAATTGATTGCAGGTAATCGACGAGGAAGGACTCCAGCAAAATTGCTTCAAAATTGGTAATTTTCTGCTGAGTGAATTGTGCCGAATCGATTCCCGCCTTTTGGGAGACATTCGGGGAAAGGGTTTAATGATCGGAATTGAACTGGTCGAAGAGGATGGACAAAGGGTGTTGGGCACGGAAAGAGTTGAGAGAATATTCGAATGCATTCGACGGGAGGGCGTTTTGGTCGGAAAGGGGGGAAATGAAGGGAATGTGCTGAGGATAAAGCCACCAATGTGCGTGGGGGAGGAGGACGCGTGGCGATGTGCCGAAGCGGTGGCAAAAGCGTTGAAAGAGGAAGAGAAAAGGGGATGAGAAACGGAGGAGGAGGAACAAAATATGGGAAGTTAGGGAGAGGAGGACAGACAAAGCATGATGGAAACAGATGGAATTGTCATTCTATTTTGTATAACAATGCCTTTTTACACAAATACATATTTGTATACAATAAATTTGATGGAAAATTAGAAATCACATAATGAGGAACATAAACAATGAATGCATTTGCAATTATCACCAATTTGGACATCTCTCAAAAGCACAAATGAGCAGACAAATACATGGGAGACATTGAAAAAATATAAAAATCCTCAAATCACTGTACAGATGCGACTGACTTATCAAAGAACGACGAAGTCACACTTAATAAAATGTAATACGCAATGTCCGTGTGTTTATAAATTACTAATTTTCCTTCGCCTTCCTAATTTTCTCTGCTAATTGGCGTGCCTCCTGTGTGATTTTTTGAGGTAAAGTCGCCAACTCAGCCAATTCCAATCCTGAATTTCACTGGATTTAACAGCATTATAAAATGCCTTTTGTTGATCTTACCGTATAAAGGCCCTTCATACGGTCCTTCGTGGAGTTGTGGCGATGGCGTGAGGATTTCCAATCGTGTCGCTTGGTCAATCGTCGAAACAGAAGCGAAATGATAGCTGAAATTGATGCATTATAAAATTAAAATCAGTTTGGTTACTTTTTGACAATGTTTGGGTAATTCAATGCCATTTGTGCCATGTCCAAGAAATGCGTAGCAAAAAACACAAAGGCCTAAAGGGTGAACAAACACTTTAGAATACTGTAAGTATTTTTCATTTAGACACCCCAGTGGAAAGCAATTTCTCGCAAATCGCATAACAAATTCCAATGCCTTCTTCGGTGGAAGTGCCTATAAAAAATAAATGACAGGCAAAAAGTAAATCATATTGTAATTAAATTATTTTGTTATAATTCATGAACGCACTTCTGGCCAATTCGTCAATGATTATCAGTGAAGTTTCATTCGCATTTTGCAAAATTACCGCCATTTCGGACATATGAAAAACAACGCAAATCCATTCAAAATGAATTCATATTTTAATTAAACAACTTGGACATACTTCGACTGCAAATCCCGATAGATTCTGCACCAAATCATCGTTATGACCAACTCGTGAAAAAATCCTTGTCATCGGCACAAATGATGCACTTTCAGCAGGGACCATACAGCCCATTTGGGCTAATATTTGCAACATGCAAACTTGGCGCTAAAAGGAAATAAATGTACGATAAACAACAAAAAGTAAAATTAACATTACCATATAAGTGCTTTTTCCCGCCTAAAATTTAAAAAAAAAGTGAAACCAAAAAATTCATATAATAAAGTGTACCATGTTTGGACCTGCAAGAACAGCAAAACGCGATTCAGAATGGGAAGCACGCTGAGAAATTGATTTAACAGAAACATAGCCAAAAATTTACCGTATCGTTTGGTACAACATCCATACGGTAGTCCAAAATCGGATGACGGCCTCGAAGAACCAAAAGTTCTTTGCCGAAGGATGGACGAACTTTAATTTGAAAAAAAAAATTATTTTCTATTTTTTATACCTGTTTGAACTTTGCTGCAATAACAGGCCAACGCCGTATAATAATCGAACAGTGAAACAAGCTCAGTGCATTTGTAAAGGGCGGGAATGTACTCTCGAATTGAGCCAATCAGCTGGTCAAGCACCAAATTGCTCTTGTGCAAAATTTCATTTTCGGATTGAAGAAGTCTGTCTGTTTTCGTTGTACTTTTAATTTGAATCCTGATCCAAAGGACCTCAATAATCCCACCGTTGTATTTGATCAGGTCTCTGGTGGTGAATGTCAGCGATGCCTTGTTGAACACGACTTGGATACAATGCGATGGTAAATTGATGCTGTACGGGTCGTTGGCGTGCAATGCGAAGTGGTAACCTCGGGACTGCGAATAGCACAGCTGTGCGCCAGGGATTTCCTTCTGATGAGCCGTGCCAAATTCTGAAGGTCGAAATAAAATGAAAAGGATTTAAATGCCATTCATTGACCGACGATTCGGGCGACCAATTCCTGGTAAGTGCGCCTGGCCACGTCGAGCAGCACATGTTGCGACTCGGCGATGGCAAAAAGAATTTGATCTTTGGACGAGGAAGCGACCAAACCCTTCCTTTTGCGTGTGGTCAATTCCGATGAAATTTTATCGTTTACAAATTCAGCGATTGCATCAAGTCGGCAGTCATCCAATTTCTGAAGGTTTAAAAAGTGCGTACATATTTTTGATTAACTTTTTCCAATTAAATTTGGATGAAAATGAAATCGACAGAAATGAAAGCAAATTTAATTTACCTTTTTGTTTTGGATAAAAAATGGTGATTTTGAATGGCTTATCACTTCTGAAATTTTTTTGACTGCTTCCAAAAGTCGCTTAAGTTCAATAACCTAAAAACAAATTTATTATTAAGCTAAAAACATTAGGCCGTAAATGACTTGGATTATTTTGTTGCGAATTACTCGCTTCGATTCCTCACGATTGGTGGCACTTTGTTCAACGTTTGTGTAAGTGCAGAAGGAAACCAATTGCTGAAGGTCGTGCAAATTCGAAAGGATTGACCGTATTCTGTCGCACATCTAAAAACGATTAAAAAAACGGTGAAATTTGATTTAATTACTCAAAAAAAAGAATTCACCGCTTGGTTTTTGACCAATTCTTGCACTATGTCCAGACGTGAGTTGATTATTTCCACGGAAGCCGACGGTTGCAGAAGGTAAGTGCGCAGTGTCCTCGTCCCTCCACGGGTGAGACAACAGTTGAGAATTTCGAAGAGAGAATTCGGACAGCCTTTGTTTGATTCCATTTCCGAATGGAGCAAGTCCAAACTGGCCCAACTATTAACGTCTTAAAATCCATACTGATTATAAAATATTTTCTGGTGGTTTAAATTGATTGTTTTGTTCAAACATTTGCTTACCGATCAGACAAGAATCCTCCACCGCTTCATAAGTGATTTTCAGTGAATTATGTGCGTACAAAATATTCTAAATTGTGTATATACAGTAGAATTACAGTACTAGTAAAATCATATTCAAAGTTGGCAATGAATCGACCTGAATGTATTCGACGTATTTGACGAGGGCGGCAGATGCGCTCATACAAAAGTACTTTTTGAAGACGGATGTGTCAACATTTGAGCATTCCTCCACGTTTAATTTGGTCACCAAATCGATTCCCAATGAGTCGTTGAAATATCGACGCTGAAGCGTTGTGATGTTGGCCTTAGGACAGGTGTTTCGGAGCATGTCAAGAAGGATCAAACGGGCGGGAGACTTCTCATTCTCTTCAGGCAAAATCACCTTCGAAAGAGAATTACCATTTAATTCTGCAAATATTGTTTTTACTTCTGCAATTTCACAAAGACTAAGCCGAATTCTCAACAGTGTGTAGGAATTGGTATCCACGAATTGGCATAGAGTGAGTTCAGAATAGCGAATGTCCATTGCGGCCATGCCTATGCAAAAAGAAATTTCCAAAACACACATCGACGATAAACGCACCAATTTGCCCACGATTATTGCCCTTTCCTTCAATGATGGCTTAAATTTTGTTCATAATCCATGATGAAAACAAAAGCTGCTTACCAACCAAGGTAGAGCAATTTACGGAGATTGAAGTAAGATTTCTTCCACTTCTCGTTAAGGAGATGCTTTTATTTATTGTTAAAGACATGCTTCTACTGTATGTAAAAAATAAAAACAAATGATTCTTATATTGTTGAAATGGGTCGGGGTCACTTCGGCGCGGACCATTTCGGCGCCGCAAATTTTGAAATGCTATAACTTTTTTATTTGTCAGTTAGCTTTAGCCAATCTGGCATCATTTGAAAGCTCTATGTGTGCTCTATATTTACATGTAAAAATAGAAATGAATGATTCAAAAATAAGAAAGTTATGCCACGCGGCGCCGAAAAAGCCAAGAAAAAGTTAATTTTTGAGGTTTTTTGGCCATAACTTTTTTGTAAACTGACGAAATTTTTTGAAGTTTTACAGGCTAATAGAGAATCTGAAGAGCTATCGAATGATAACAAACATTTTTAATTTGGTTGATCAGGAAAAAAGTTGTTAGCAACGGCGCCGAAAAGGCCGGCGCCGAAGTGGGCGGTTCCCGTTGAAATGACGATTGTAAGAAGACACTATGGGTCACTCCACTGTGCAGAGAAAAGCCTAGTACTATCTCGTCGTTTCTCTTTTTCTTTGTAATTTCTCTCGCTGATCACGAATCCGGGCTCAGATCAGCGCTACCATTCACTACATGAGCTGTCAGGGACAAAGAATTGATAGGCTTCCTGCACCAATAATACTCTCATTGGCAAGATGCCCACGAGGATATCATCCATACAAATTTTTTAATTTTATTTTTGTTCGAGTTCGGGTCAGGGGTTCGAAGTTGGCAAAAATGGGTGCTATATTCATGATCAGCGACCTTGAAAACCCCTCAAAACTTATTTTCATTAATTTCTAAAACACATTTATAGGAATCTTATTGGCGTCTAAAAATGTATGTAGAATTGGCCCTGTAAACTTAACAAGTACCCAGATTTCAAAAAAAATTTGTTTGAAAATAAACTTGTTTTACAGGTTTTCGGAGTCGGGAAAACCGATTCTGGCATCTGTTTTGACCCAATTCGAACCCGAACCCGGATTCGAACAAAATTCGAAAAAAAGTCGAAAATTCTTTTTTCACCAAAATTCACGTTCATTGCTCAAAATTAATTTTTAGGAGTTTTCCGGGTCGGGAAAACCTGTCTTTTTTGTTCGAGTCCGGGTTCGGGGTTCGAATTGGGTCAAAACAGATGCCAGATCGGTTTTCCCGACCCCGAAACCTATAAAATAAGTTTATTTTCAAAAAAAAAAATTTTTGAAATCTGTACACAGATAAAATATAAGTACCAAATATTTTTTATTTTAAGGGTTTGGGGTTCAAAATGGGACGAAATAGATGTCTGAATCGCCTGAAAACCCAAAAACAATTTTAACTCGAAAATTTTTTTTTTGATTTTCCTTTTTATAAAAGGGGCTACCATCGGATCCGACTTTTCGGGATCCCGACATTTGAGAACCCGACATTTGGGGATCCTACATTTGGGGATTTTAATAAAACAAAAAAAATATTAAAAAATTTAATTTTATGTCCAAAATTAGACAAATTTAGTCTGCTTTAACCAGATAATTCCATTGGGTGATATAAAGCGTTAAGAAAAAAAAAAAAGGAAAGTAACAAAACGCCAAAGAAATATAAAATGTTTTTATTTGAATATGAATATTCAAAGGAAAAAAAAAGATTGACAAATGGCGAAAGGACGGAAAATTTAGAAAAACCCATTCATTCTTTTGCATGTAATAAATTTGGATTTGACTTAGCATTAATGCCGAAAAAGCTGCCGTTGTCTTTTTCTTTCGCATTGATGTACCTTTTCAAAAAGGTGTTCTGTTTATTTATGATTATTGTGTTGTGTGACAACGCATTTTCCGAATGAAAAAAATTGACAATATGATAAAAATTGGCAATTAACATGCGCACATTTGTATCTATGTATTTGTTGGGATTGGTACTCTTTTGTCCGCCCATTATTATTTTTTTCTCTATTTCTCTTCCCTCCATTCTCTCCTCTCTTTCTTCCCTGTTGTTCCCCATAAATACCCCGCGCCCTCTGACCTCCCCGTCATTCATTTGTCACCCATTTATTTTGCTTATATTGTTCAATCAATATTCGCCCTTTGTCCTCCGTCCCTCTTCTCTTCATTTATTTATTTGTAGAGACCGGACCGGGCCGGGCCCGGTACCGGTTTTTACCGGGCCCGGAAACCGGAACCGGTGATTTTTGGAAAAATCCGGTTTGACCGGTTTTCCGGTTTGACCGGTTTTTGAGAGACCGGGCCCGGAAACCGGTCGTTTTTTAAAATGCAACCCGGCCCGGAAACCGGCCTTTTGGACCGGTTTTGACCGGTTTTATAATCAAGCCAAAAATGTTTCTTTTTGTTCATTTTTCTTTGAAAATGTCTTTTTGGCATAATGTTTTTAATTTTTTTTGTCAATGTTCAAGTTGAATTTTTTAATTCTAATGTTTGCTTCTTTATAATTATTAAATAATGTCTTTTTTGTTTAGATTTTATGCAAATGAGTCTTATTTGGCAAATTGGCCTATTTAAAAAAACGTCCAAGACTACAGCAATTTGTCTCGAGTGCCAATCAAATGAAAAGCCGAAATATGAATTCAAGCTCACCAAAGGAACGGTCAAAAGCTTGCACACCCATCTTCACTGCTTTCACGAAAACTCCGAATTCTCTGAAAAGCTGAATGCTCTTGAATCGAAAGCTGAAAAGGAGAAACAAAAACAGAAGCCAATCTCAGACTTTCAGTCGTCCTGCGGACCGACTTTTTCGGACTGTAATTCAGCCAAATTTTTTTAAATTATTTAATTTTTGTTTCAGCACAACTCTCCTCGTTTGATAAGAAAATTCTTCATTTTTTGGTGACAAAAAACATTTCCTTCGGCGCTGTGGATCACCAAACTTTTCATTCTTTATTTCCCCATCAAAAAGTGAAAAGTGAAAGTTTCTATAGGTGATGAGTTACATTAAAAGTTATGAGAAAATTACATTTTTGAAATTTTCAGAAAAACTGCCTTGCCAATTGTTTACCAACGTGTCAGACATAAAATCAAAGATGAATTAAAAGAATCAGCATTTATTACACTGACAACTGATTGTTGGAGCGGAAGCACTTGCAACCTTCTGTGGTACATTATTACTTTGTTTATTAATCATCATGGGTTTTACTGCAGCCTAACCGCGCACTCAATTTCTAAATGGAAGTCTATGTCACGTGTTTTGGCAATTACGGAATTTTCTGAATCACACACAGGGAAAAATATCGCGCTCAAAATTGAGGATTTATTGCTCAAATGGGGTATTCCTAAGGAACGTGTGCATTCAATTATCTCGGATTCAGCAGCCAATATGAAAAGAGTGATAATCTAATTAATTTTCTTTACACTTGCTCTTATTTGCAGGCATTTGTTGAGAGGGATGAAAATGAAAATCGAATTTTGCCGATGCCAAACGGACCTTGCGCTGCTCATTTATTGAATTTGGCTGTACAGGAGGCGTTGAAGAGAGATGAATCAATCAGCAGTTTATTGGCCAAAACTCGTCATATTGTTGGCCGTTTCAAGCACAGTAACACTGCCTTAAGCGAATTGAAAAAAATTCAAAAATTACTCGATGCCCCTTCTCATACTCTTTTGCAGGTTAAAGTTAATTAGAATTCACTTAATTTTATTTATTTCTAATGTCATTCAGATGGTATGTGTCCGGTGGAACAGTGCGCTTACAATGTGTGAGAGGCTGATAGAACAAAGGGCGGCAATCACACAATATGCAGTCGACAACAACGAATTCGAGCTTTTATTGAAGAATGATGAGTGGGAGCAAATTGAAGAGCTGGTTGGGGTATTGAAATGTGCTGAAGAAGCAACAAAAAGGTTCACCGCAGAGCCAATTTCATTTGTCATTCCTCAAGCAAGAGCATTACATGATGAGTTGTACGAAATGAAAATTGTTAACCGGACTGTGGAGACAATCAGAACAACCCTTTATTTTGCGGTCGAGCGACGCTTTTTTGGGCTAGCGAATTTGAAGTAGAAAAATTTAACTTAATTTTCAATAATGTTTGGTCTTAGGGAATATGCGCTAGCGACTTTTTTTGATGTGCGATTCAAAGACAAAGTGCTGACTGAAAATTCCGCAACTTTTCGCGCTCGAGTCACTGTCTGGATCAAAAATGAATTGAAGGAATGGGAAATTGATAATGACCTCGATGAACTACAACAAAATGAATTTGTTCGTCCTGTTATGTCGCCTCAACCCGAAAATCCGCCAGCTAAACGACGAATGTCATTTTTTGAACGTCTGAAACACATTACAGGCGCAAACCCAAGTGAACAGGATGATTTTTGGTCTCTAAAAATTAAATTTATAATGAAATTAAGGCTTCCAAACGTCACAAGATGATGACATTGAAAAAGAAATTAAGGAATTTCTCGCGCTGGAAATTGCGAACCCAGAAGCGGACCCGTTGGACGAATGGAAGAAAATTGCTCCCCGATTTTCAATCCTTGCCAAATTTGCGGAAAAATATCTTTCAGCACCTGCCACCAGTGTCCCAAGTGAACAAACATTCAAAGTCGCCCGTGATGTTTTTGATTATCGCCGTTCCAAATTATCACCAGAAACTGCAGAACAGCTTATTTTTCTGAACAAATCTCTTCCCCAGATGAATTACAATTATTGAATCAATTTTTCTGTTGATTTTATTAAAATTGTTAAATTTCTACATCTAATTGATGAAATTTTGTGGGTTTTTTCCCAAATTAACATGCGAAAATTTAAATTTTTACCAACCCGGAAACCGGTGCCGGGCCCGGCAATTTGAAAATCCGGTTTGACCGGTTTTCCGGTTTGACCGGTTTTTGAGAGACCGGGCCCGGAAACCGGTTGCTTCTGAAAAAGTCAGCCCGGCCCGGCCCGGCAGATTTGGAAAATCCGGTCTCTAATTAAAACACGCTTAAAATTTTCAAATGATTTATTTTTGATTGTCCATGATCAATTTGAGCAATTTTTTGTTAGAAATAAGCATTTTTTGAGATTCTAAGCATGAAAAACCGAAGTAGATTTTTTTGCGGCGCTTTTTTCAAAAAACTTTTGGGGCGCAAGGTGGGCCGGCGGTGCCGATAGGCGCCGCCGGGAAAAATTTTGTGATTTTTAATACGATTTGTTAACAGATTTGTCGACAAATATGGCCAAAAACTTATGCCATTTTATCAAAATTAATCAAAATTTAAAAAATCTGACGAATTTTCCCCAAAAATCTTCGAAATTTATCAAAAAACCACAAAATGAGGCTAAAGCCTCAGATCTGGGAACCCTGATTATAAATCTTTTAGCTTTAAATATTCAAAATTTGTATTTTTATGGCGGCCCCACAAAGTGTCCAAGCCACGAAATGTCCAAAAGAGTAAAAACCCACGAAATGTCCAAAATTTTTCAAAATTTATAAAAACAAAATGAGTCTAATTTAGGATTTTTAGGGTTTTCGGGGTCGCTGAATACGAATATACCCTTTATATTACCCCTTGCCTAACCTTAGGCCCATCTGAATAATAAAAAACTCAAATTCGAGACTTGGACATTTCGTGGGCTGGACATTTTGTGGGTCAGCGATTTTTATAAATCAGTTTTTATCGAATATGAAAAAAATTTAAAAAAAATGCGTATCCGTATACGGATCCGTATTTTTCCTGGATACGGATTTTTACGGACTACGGATTTTCCGGATTTTTAGTCCGTAATCCGTATGTGTGCCTAGTCCGTAATCCCGATCCTGATCCGTATCTTCTCAAAATTCCGATCTCTATTTTTAAGTGAAGAAAATGTTTCAAATTCATGCAAATTTTTAAAATCAAGCTTTTTAATGCCATGCGAATCATCATTTATGCAGGGCTCGGATCTGTCCTTATTTATAAGATTTGTCCTTATTTGGAGGGTCCAAATCTTACAAAATAAAAATGTCCTTATTTGTAAGATTTGTCCTTATTTCGGGCTATTGTTCTTATTTCTTAAATATATTCAAAATTTTGAAATTTTATGGCAGAATGTCACTATTTTATCAAGAAAATATAAGGTTTGCGCAAAATTTGGTTATTTTTTGACAAAAAACTGTTAGCAAATCGCATTAAAAATTACAAAATTTTTCCCGGTGGCGCCTATCGGCACCGCCGGACCATCTCCCCACTTGTTCCCCAAAAGTTTTTGAAAAAACGCACCGCAAAAAAAAGTATTTTTAAAGACAAAAAATCGCCGCTTGGCTTTTAATAAAAAAATTGGCCTTTTTTGGTGAAAATCTGTTAACAAATCAGAATTAAATTACAAAAAATTTTTCAGGCGGCGCCGGACCCTCTCCCCTCGCACTTCCCAAAAGTTTTTTGGAAAAATACGCCGCAAAAAATTGTTAAAAATCTGATTTTTTTATCCCGAATGCACTAAAATTTTATGATTTGCTAATTTCCTCCCCAAAATTGTTAAAATCGTTAATGGGAGACCAAAAATATACTATTTGATACATTTTTGATCGAATAAATTTTAAAAATAACTGATTTGAAGCAATTTTTGCGAAATGTTCTTATTTTTGACCCTAAAATCTTATTTTTTGGCCTTGATGTTCTTATTTTGAAAAATTTTCGATCCGAGCCCTGCATTTATGTGACAGTTACGTAATAAATTTTACATTTCACAATAAATTTTTTGGCCATTAAAGAAATTGCAGGGCGGTGACTCATTCTCATCATTTCCCTCCCTTCCCATCGTTTTTATTAATGTGAAAATACATTTTCTAAGTCTCGAGAAATCAATACAAATTCTTGGAATTACTCAAAATGAAAAAATATCTCCCTTCCTACAAAATTTTAATAAGCGAATTTCAAATTAGCGCATGTTTTGATTTTGACACAGAAAGTGGCATTTGTTTTCAAAGTTTCATAATTTAAAAATTAAAATTGCAATTTTATATAAGAAAGATTTTGTTGGTTTGCCTCGCAGAATCGATTTCCAAATTTGGAAAAAGTAAATTTAAAAATGGTCGCACTCCGTGCACAATTTGAGGCGAGCAATGATGTCGGAGTTTTCTGTAAACTCACCAATGCTTATTGTCTGGTGGGCATTGCTTCTTCCGAAAATTTTTACAGGTGTTTGCTAAGAATAGAGCAGCCGTTTTTAGCGATATATTCTTTGAAAATTGCTGTTTTTAAACCGAAATGGGCGTGTAAATCCAGAATTATTGCAACAAAATCGGTGATGGGATTTGGTTACCCATTTTATTCCGGTGGATTGAAAATGAAAATTTCCTTGTTTTTTTAGTATTGTGGAGGCTGAGTTGGCCGACGTCATCCCGGTCATCCATTGCACAGTTGCGGGCTGTCGGATTGTTGGCCGTGTGACGGCCGGTAATCGGCACGGACTGTTGGTGCCGAACGCGACCACGGACCAGGAATTGCAGCACATCCGCAACAGCTTGCCTGACTCGGTCCAAATTCGGAGGGTTGACGAACGGTTGTCAGCGCTGGGCAATGTAATTGCATGGTCTGTTTGGTTGCTCCTAAATTTGGATTTAATTATTGACTAATTGTTGTCCAGGGCTTTCCATGTTATAGCTGCAAAAATAATTTTAAGTCGACAAATGGCGGTCACAATGTGAACCATCTGATATACCTAATTTTGGTTCAAATTGTGGCATTTATGCCTCCAAAATAATGGCACGCATTTTTGCGATCCTTTGTTTTCTTTTAAATTTTGGAGTGCATGAGCAAATCAAAAAGTCCAGAGCTTCTCGCATCTTATTTTGGCGCAAAAAATTGCAAATTTACTCAAATTCCGTTCAGCAATGACCACATCGCTGTTGTCCACGCGGACATAAGCAAGGAAACGGAGGCGGCGCTGGCCGAAGTGCTCAAAGTGGAAGTGTTCCGGCACAGTCTCGGCGAAAATGCATTGGTAAATTGGGCATTTAATCAACATTTTGTGGCTGTTGGGTTTTTCATGATTTTTCTGTCCAAAATGCTCTTGTTTCCATTATTAGCTTAACAAATGAACTGAAAGGGTTTAATTTTTGGAGAAAATAGCGTCAAATTTTGAATTTAAAATGGATGTCTCACAATCATCAGTTTCGGTCTCATAACGGAATATTGATGTTTAATTCCAAAAAAAAATGTTCTCCACTTTTGGGAACCTCGAATTCAAGCAGTTCACCGCTGTTATAGCCTGATTTCCCCCCGTCAATTAGGTTGGCTCTTACGCGGCGATGACCTCAAACGGTGCGTTGGTGGCGGCAAAGACACCGCCGGAGGTGCAGCGCGAGTTCGCCTCGCTCGCCCAAGTGCCGGGACGGTCAACCGCGGCTCGGAACTGATCGGTGCCGGCTGTTGCGTCAACGATTGGATCGCTTTCACAGGCGAGTGGTGGTGGTGCCGTGCCTTACCATTTTGGATTTTACATTCCAAATTAAATACTTCCCCAGCATTTTTCAAACTGGTTGGGTATTTTTAAATGAATTTCTTCGATGAAACAAAAATTTCGGAGTTGGGGACTTTATTTTTCAACGCTCTCATACGGAACTTTATTAATCGGATTGAAGCAAACTATATTCAGAAAAGACATAAATCCCAAAAACTGAAACTCATCAAGCGAATTCGGCCGAATTGTTTAGTTTTCCAGGAATTGGCGACGGATGTGGGCGGGGCCGTCACTTTAATCAACAATTTTTATATAATTGTAAATTCCGTCTTCCCATTTGCAGGCCTCGACACGACCTCCGCCGAACTGTCCGTGTTGGAGTCCATCTTCAAATTGGGAGACGCGGCGCCGAGCGCAATTTCCACCGATTTGCGCGACACTTTGATAGAATCGATGCTTTGAAAGACCAAATTTGATGACGAACACCAAAACACTGACACTTTTCCGTAATTTATTCATCCGTTGGTTAGGCCATCCATTGACTGGCATTTGAAAATTTACGGAAATCAGTCCGTTATTTTTTGGTTTCGTGAAATTCGGAAAAAATCAGATGGATCCATTTAGAACAATATTCTAACAAAAAGGTAACTAAAATTCACATTTTATAAAAATCTCTGGTAAATGTTTTGGATTTCCAAGACCCTGATCTATCAATGAAGACATAAGCTCATCAAAAAAAAGAGTTTAAACGTTGACGGAATCCTGTTTTATTTATGTTTTCGTTGTTTTTGATGACATTCTTTGCGACCGTCGTTTCTCTCATTTGAAATTGTTGATTTTTGCAGCTAAATGCTTTCAATTGGCCATTTTTTTTTAAATTTCCATGGTTTTCCATTTTATACCTTTTTCCGCTGTTTTCCTTTTGGTTCTTTTCATTTTTTGGTATTCCGTCGGATGAAATTTGTAAGGGAACCGTTTCTGTTGCATTTGTTGTCCGGCAGTGACACCGTCACGGCATTGGACGCGGCCAAAGCGTTGTTGGACGCGGGCACACACGATGCCAACGAGCGCGAGCCGTGTGACAATTTGGCGCCGCTGCACGTTGCTGCTGCTTGGGTACGTTGCTTCCATTCTTCAGGCAGTGCACAATGCCTTCGTTGGATGGCTTTTCCATTGCCATTTCTTTCGCTTTTTTATGCGTAGACCAAGGGCGTAGCTAGGGGGGGGGGGGGCCCGGCCCGCGGTGCACCCCAAAACGTCGTCGGCCGAAACGTCGTCGGAAGACTTTGAACCATAACTTTGTTCACTGTCAATCAAATTAAGAATTGTTGGTGTTGTTCGATAGCTCTATGTGTTTATTATTAATTTGCAAAATCTCAAAAATTTTGGTTAAGTTTCAAAAAAGTTATGGCCAGAAGGAACTCAAAAACCCAGTAATTCGAACTTTTTTTTGCTCTGATTTTT
Organism: Heterodera glycines; assembly: GCA_004148225.2. Taxonomy (NCBI): domain Eukaryota; kingdom Metazoa; phylum Nematoda; class Chromadorea; order Rhabditida; family Heteroderidae; genus Heterodera; species Heterodera glycines. Next base: position 8,341,299 of record CP049706.1, read on the forward strand.
TTGTGCATAAATAAAAATTTTTGAAAATTTGCAGGCTAATAGCATTTTTCGAATGCTTTCGAATAATACCAAGAATGTTTAATTTGGTTGAGAAAGAAAAAAGTTATGGTCGA
>CP049706.1:8342411-8491475 GCA_004148225.2 Heterodera glycines
CATAATCACTCTACTTGAATTCGTATTGTTTTAATTTACAGCGTTCATTTCAGTCCATTCTCATGGCCATCACCACCACGACCATGGCCACGCCATGAAAATGTTTTTCCACGGGGGCTTTCGGGAAGTGATTCTTTTCGACTTTTGGAGGACCGAAACATTTTATGGTATGCTTAAGGGGGAAATAAATATTGCCACCTTCTATTGGTACATTTATTTTTCCTTTTAGGGCTGTTTTTCTCGCTGATTTTGGTTTTTCTGATGGCCGTTCTGTACGAAGGTGCCAAATGGTTCCGCATTTATTTCCAACTTTGGGTATTCTTTCGACTCCATTTGTCTCCCTTTTCTTTATCCATTAAAATCATTTAAGACTTCTGTTAGTCAAAAATCGTCCGGTTGCATATCAATGGACGCCGTTCGTGGCAAATTCCGGAGGAGTCAGCATGGCGTGGAAGCGGCACTCATTGAGAAGGCGACGGCCGCCGTCACAAATTCGTCCGCCAGCGGTTGCAACGCGTGCGATGGCACTGCCGACGATTCACTGAAAAAAACAATTGGCAGTCAGCAGCAAGTTTATGCGCCAACTGTTGTCCGACCGGCCATTTTAGTGGCTTTCCAACCTGCTGGGCAAGTGCCAAACCCATATGACTATGGTCGACGATGGTGACAACACTGGCGATGATGCGGGTAAACAATTGCGTGACGTTTCTGAGGCATTGAATGGCACTAATACGCCTTCTCCTCCTCTTCCTGCTGCTTCCGCTTCTGCTGATCATCTCCATCAACCAGCATCATCTGACACGTTTATTTCCGAAGCCAAAACTGCTCAAAATGTCAAAGTTGAGACTGCAAATCCCCAACGACACGTAAAGGCGGGAAAAAAGCCGAGAATATTGGCTACTGCTCGAAAACGCTGCGTTACCACAGCAACGGGAGCGGCACCATCAACAACTTCAGCAATAGAACAGAGAAAGGGTGACCTACAGCAGTTGAGCACGACGACAACCGTCCCGTACAACAACAACGAAGCGGCCACCGAGCTACTTGGAGAAGTTGTCATTCCTGAGGAGCAACAACAGCCAGATTTTGTGGACGTGAAGGGGGAGGACCATGTGGTGGGCGTGGAGACGCTGTGGCGGACGCGCTGGGCGACGCGCATGCGCTTGAGCAAACCGAACGAGCGCTGGCCGCAGCAATTTACGAAGACTTCGGCAAGCGAAAGTTCATGCACCAGGCAAATATGCTTTCTTTTTTCTTGCCAATTTCCTCCCAAAACCCACAGACCTATTGCCTTCTGGCAATATTCGCAAAATGCCGTTGTTGCCATTTCAGGACAAATTGCGTGCCGTCCGTCCAGCGCATGTTGTCCACCGCCCCATCGCCGCGGCACGACCCATCATCATCATCGCCGTCTGCTGCTTGCTCAACCGCACAATGTTTCGCCTCTCTATGGCAACTGATGGGTAGGGCATCCAATTATATGGAAATCCATATTTTTTTCCTGGACTGTGGGAGGCCTGAAACGCACGAAAAACATGTTTTTAGCTTGGTTTGAAGCTTCTAGGAAGGATTTCTATATCCATATTTTTCCATATTTCGCGATTTATGTCCATTTTTCCATATTTTGGCATTTTGGTCCATATTTTATGTCCATATTTTGGCATTTTTCAAAAAAACCTCTATTAGAACGGCCCCCAGCAGCTAAATTAGCTTTTTTGAGCCCAAAACCCGAAAAATTTTTCAAAAAATCATTTTTTCGCCAAAATTTCTCGAGAATATTGAATAAATTTAAATTTTCTTAAAAATTAATAAATTATGTCAAAAATAAGCAAAAAAGCGAAAATTTCGCTTTTGTTGTTGATTTTGCGCTAAAAAAAATAATAAATTTTAGCTTTTATGTTTTTTTTCTTTTAAAATGATTGCACGTAATTGCCGAAAAAATTCGAGACCAATTTCCGAATGTTGACCGACTAATTGCAAAACGAAAGCCGTCTTTGTCAAAGCGCCTTACCGAGTCAAAAAATTTGGAAATGTATCTCATATGCAATTTCAACCAATAAATTTGAAGAAATTTTGCACTCAATTTTGAAAAATTTATGTCCATATTTTGACATTTTTGCCATTTATTTCCATATTTTGAGATTTTTGCCATTTTATGTCCATATTTTGCGATTTTTGGTCCATATTTTATGGCCATATTTCGCGATTTTATATCCATATTTTTGGATGCCCTACTGATGGGTCTTACCCATCCCCAATTGTTCCATTTGTTCGCCGCCATTGCGCCCAAGGCGCAGCTGATGCACGCACTGCGCGTCGACCCGCACTGGCAGGCGTGCAAACGCGGCGCTGTGCATGCTGAAGACCATCCATGTGCATTTGTTTGCTTGTGGCTTGGCCAATTCGATGAATTTCTTCATCATTCATATTTACCCATTTTATTGCAAATAAATATCAGTCAAATTCAAAAATTGTCTTTTTCCGCCATTGAACTGTTCTTCAAAGGTCGGCTTTGTATTGGACACGCCTGTGTTTGGCATAATTAAATGAGTAAACGCGCAAAATTGTCGGATGGGTATATGCCGCAGAAAACGGCTACCATTTCGGTCTCACCGGTGTGTACGGACTGCACGGGTCGAACAATGATAGGGTGGACGCAGCGGCCTTTTTTCAACCGGTCAAAGTATTGGAACGGATTTCAGGTTTGTACGCATCCATAAGCAAAGTTATTATGAAAACTGAACATAAAGATTTAAGTGAAATTAATGTAGGTATACACATTCACAAAACAACTATAAAAAATTAATACTGCAATTTGTAAAGCATTTATTATCATCCAAAATAAAGCGGGAAAAACGACGACAGAATGAGAATAAAAGCGATCGACGGAGTCTTTCGTCATACAATCAGTCCCATCCGAAGAACAACACTACTGGCCTGTGTTGTGACTGGGATGTAGTCCACTTGGCCGAGTGGACTACATCCCAGTCACAACAAAAAGGAACTTCAAGTTCGATCCCTCCTGGCGTAGCGGATTTTATTATTCATTCACAATCCCCGCCACGGCGTATCCCATCATCAACATTCATCAAGGGGCCGTTAAAAGGGAGGAAGTAGGTGCACCATTCATTGCACTGAAAAGTCGAGCCGACGGAGGTAACCAATCCTGAAGGCACATCATCATTCCTTGTGACTGGGACACTCGGCCAAGTGGACTACATCCCAGTCACAACAGCCTGTTAATTTAAAACACAATGAGAATCAGTTTTTTAGGTGAAGGATTTAATTGATTTTAAAGGACCTCCACCCGGCACATTTTGCCCTCCGTGCTGCTGGTAGGCCGCCGGAAAGTATCCAACGCCGCCAGCGCCAGCTAAAATGCAAAAAAGTAAAATTTGGATTCAAACAATGTTTTTTTTAACCTTTTCTATAAATTTACACTTAAATAAAAATAATAAACTGAATAGTCTTGAGTAAATCACCCTGAGCGGGTACGATGTTTTGTCCATAGCCACCCTGACCACCGTTTAGACCAGGTACGATGTTTTGCCCATAGCCTCCTTGTCCACTGTTGTTTGCCACTGCTCCACCGAAGGGCACTGAACGAAATAGAAAAATTTTAAAAACGAAAAATAATAACGCCAATGAAAATGACCTCCTTGTCCGGGCGCATTTTGCCACCAGTGATTTCCTCCTCCGTTGCCTAAATGAATATCATTATGCATGTTAAGTAAACAAAATGAGCTTATCCGGAAAACCCTGACCTCCAATGCTTATAACCAAGTTTTAGTTTAAAATTAAACATTTTCAATGATTAAAACTGTTAAAAAAGCCACTGTCAATTAAGCGACATTTGTTTTTTTTAAATTTTTCATTTAAACGTCGTATTCTCAAGTTTTTTCTCATATTTAGCTTCTGATAACTTAATTCTCTGTTATTTGACTGAATAATTTCGGATTTGGTAAAATTTCATTTAAATGATAATGCGATATTAGAACCTTGAAAGAAATTGGGGTGGTTGACGAACGGTCGGAGAAGCGGCGTCTGCGGTCGAACCCAATTGAAACCTAAAGGCAACGAAGAAATGGTGATAAACACAAGGAAACATAAAAGATTCGAGTGCACTCTATCAGTCCAAAGCCATAACCAAACCAATCTTATTGTTAGTTTTTTTATAATGTAATAGTAAGAAAAAAGTTTATATTAAAAAAGTTGAAAATTCAAATAACCTACAAATAGATAATTAAAAATTACTCAGAAATCAATAGTTGATTGGACTCATAAAATGCCTTATTGTTGTGGTCAGGTTATTAATATTAAACAGTAAAATTGAATTTTAAGCAAAAATCACTGACCTGTTGGTGCCACGGCATGATTTGAGAAATTTTCAATTATGCGTCTCAAAAAATCCCGCTCATCAACGACTTGAGCATGCGCCGCGCGCACCGTCTCCAACTGGCGCTCCAAATGGTCAATATAAGTCCTGACCCGCTGTAATGTAAAAAAATGAAATTGTATAAAATCGTTACTGGACTTAGTAAAAAAAAGCTAAAATTTTAAGCCTCGGGTAGGAATCGAACCCACGCCTTGGTAACAGTGGAGAATTGTTGTCCCAACGGAAAACAGTTAAATTATTTCTTTCAATTAATATTTCAGATAAGAAAATGTTTTGTGCTTTCGCATCATCACTCCTTACAATTTTTTCTTTTTGTCGCCGCAATTTTTCCTCTCTCTTTTTAAGACGACGAAGCTTTTCCATTCTAACCCAATTTAGCTGCCATTTTACAACCAAATAATCGAAAGTGAAGGAAATCCGGACAATGGACCAACGGATGTTGAAAGGAAGGGTTCGGACAATTTCCGAAAGGAGTTCGGGTGGAAGTTTTATTTTATGCGAATTATCCATGAATTTAAAATATTGAAACAAATAAAATTAAAAAATTCAGTATATTTTTGTTATGGTACAAAGACAATCGTTTCAAAACTGAATATATTTTTATGAATTTCCAAATTCGATTGCGCATTGCGGAGCTTTTTCGCTTAATAGTTTTTTAATGGCAAACTTAAACATGCAAATTGTGGCAAAGGGCAGAATTGTAGTCCCGACGGAAAATAAATTTAAAATCGTTCTGTTCGAGTTTTCTAGTGTAAAAAATACGCTGATTACGGATCTGAGCTCGAGAAAGCGGAAGAGGAACAGAAAGGGGAAGAGGAAGAGAAACAAAAAGAGGAACAGAAAATGGAAGAGAAATTGGAAGAGGAACAGAAAGTGGAAGAGGAATAGAAAGTGGGACAGAAAATGGAAGAGGAAGTGGAATAGAAAGTGGAACAGAAAATGAAGAGGAATAGAAAGTGGAACAGAAAATGGAAGAGAAAGTGGAAGAGGAACAGAAAGTGGAAGAGGAAGTGGAAGAGGAATAGAAAGTGGAAGTGGAAGTGGAAGAGGAATAGAAAGTGGACGCGAAAATGGAAGAGAAAGTGGAACAGAAAATGGAAGAGAAAGTGGAAGAGGAACAGAAAGTGGAAGAGGAAGTGGAAGAGGAATAGAAAGAATGGAAGAGGAAGAGAAAGTGGAAGAGGAACAGAAAGTGGAAGAGGAAGTGGAACAGAAAATGGAAGAGAAAGTGGAAGAGGAACAGAAAGTGGAAGAGAAGAACCGAAAGGATTTTTCTATTAAATTTAGCCATAATAAGTGCTGTTAGGCGAGTATTCACACAGTTTGTTCAGAGCAGCAAGAGCGACAACTCGAAAATTATTTTTTTAGAATTATAACATTTAACAAAAAATCTTATAAAAAATCACAAGCATGTAAATAAAAATATCGCATTTAAATTAAATTTAAAACAATATCGTTTTTAAATTAATTATTTGTTCATTTCCAAATTCTCATATTCCTAAACTATGAGGATCGCTTAGCGGCCAATAGATGCTTTTTGCACGCCCCAAATTATATCTCCCACTAGAGCCAGCGTTGAAAGCGCCCCCGGCGCTTTCAAAGGGCCCGCAGGGCCCTGGTTCTTAAAAAATCAAAATTCCCAGGTCCGTGTGCTGATCGCTTGTGATGTCCTTTCACGGGGCATCGATGTTTTGGACGTCGATTGCGTGATCAATTACGACCTGCCGATAAACGAACGCATTTTCGTTCACCGAGCTGGTCGTACTGCCAGAGCAATGAAAGAAGGACTACTCGTTTCACTGACAACAAAAGAAGAAGTGTGCTAAGGGGGGCAGAAGTTTGGGCACCGGGAAGTTTGGGCACCAGGAAGTTTGGGCACCAGAAATTTGGGCACCGGGAAGTTTGGGCACTAAATTTAGGATTTAAAAAATAAAATTATTTTTAATTGTCTATAAATTGCAACCATCTAATTTAAAAGCATAGTAAATTTAATCAAGTTACGAATAGAAAGTTTTTTTAACGAATATTCACTCGATTAAGCATGCTTATTTTGCTAAACTGATTACCATTCATTCTATAAAATGCCTTACATATATATGTATTATTTGTATCATTACAAGGCTCAGTATGTTCAAGATTTAAAATTTATAAATTTAAATAGTATTAGACGGGTCTCTTGTCATTTCGGGCCCAACTAAGACGGTATTCAGGGTCTAAGTCCATAACCAGTACATGTTTAATTCTACGTTTAAACAACCGTAAGAATTGACTAAATAATAAGAATGCCAGGTTTCCATATAAAAACTTTTTAATTTTCAAGAACATAGAAATTTTTGAGCACAAGGGTTGTTAAATTTACTAAATTTTAATGATTTATATAACATTTTATATATTTATATTGTTTTATTTTTTTGAAATCCCTCCCTCTGGTGCCCAAACTTCCCGGTGCCCAAATTTCTGGTGCCCAAACTTCCTGGTGCCCAAACTTCCCGGTGCCCAAACTTCATGTCGCCTGTGCTAAGGGCGCGCTGTCAAAATGTCGTTGCGTCATAATGTCGCCGCGTCGAAATGTCGCCCAAGCTAAAATTAGTCAAAATGTCGCCAAGCCGAAAATTAGTGAAAAAGTCGGAAAATTACATTTTTAAGGCTGCACAACACATAATTCACTAACTATTTATCAGAATAGCATAATTAAATAACTAAGATAATAAAATTTGCAGGAAAAAATAGGTATTTCAAAAAGTGAATAAAAAAAATATTGGGATGAACAATTCTAAGCGATATTCATGATTGAATCTTCCGGTTTTCGTAGTCATTCAATTTTCCTGCGTATTCTTCGACCCGCAGACCAAGAGCCGTCATAAAATCATGAATTTCGGCATAATTGTATGTTGCATCCGTCAAAATTCTCATCAGAATGATGACAAATACCCTTATAAAATTGAATTTTTCTGTGGGTTTCATAAGTGAAAAAATACAGAGAAATGGAGGTGCGTTGCTTCGAGTCAATTGTTGGTCCTCGCGAGCGCAGAAACGCATGCGAGTGCACGTTCAAATATGGGATTGGAAATAGTGCCGACAGATGACCGGTTATCTATCCGCTTTTGGTAAGGCTAATAGAGCTTGTTAAGAGCTTTCGAATGATACCAAGATTGTTGGATTTGGATGCCAAAGAAAAAAGCTTAAGTGGAAAAACGAGTTGCGCCGAAACGCCAGCGCCGAAACACCGGCGCCGGAACGCCAGCGCCGAAACGCGTGGGTCCCGAAATTTTGGTGGTTAATGTTGTATAATTTCAAATAAAAATTGGGGATGAATCGATTATTAAGTGTGTATGGTGTATAAATAGCTAGTTTTAACAATATAATAGTATAGAAGTGTATTAAAATTATATAGTCTATCATTTTTCGACTTTTTCACTAATTTTTAGCTAGGCGACATTTTGACTCATTTTAGCTTGGGCGACATTTCGACGCGGCGACATTATGACGCGGCGACATTATGACGCGGCGACATTTCGACGCGGCGACATTTCGACGCAACGACATTTTGACGGGCAGCGGTGCTAAGCGGTAGGGGTCAACTCCGTATGGCCAACTCCGTCTCAGCAATGTTCAAAAAGCTATACAATCATGGTATCATTCGAAAGCCCTAGATGTTTAGAAGATATTTATAAGCTATTTCTCAGTGATTAATCAGCTCTCAAAAAAGTTGTCAGTTTAAAACCGCAAAAAAGGCAGAATTTTCAAAGTTTTTTATTTCTATCTTTTTTTATAGTTCGAAATTTTCTGTAATTTTTAGTAGGCTAATAGAGCCTGTGAAGAGCTTTCGAATGATATCCAGATTGTTTGATTCGGTCAATAACTTCAAGAGTTATATTGACTCAAAATTGGCTCAGACGGAGTTGGCCCGTTCCGGTGCTAAGTGACTACATTTTCACATTTTACTTTCCCACATTTTTTCCCTTTAGAAAATGAAACTTAAAAAGTTGCTGTCTCCGCACAACCTTTGGGAGAGCATTCAAGAAACAAAGTCAAATGACTCGGACTTTAACGAAGAATGCATACAGTTGTATGAAAACGCGCTAAGAAAGTTGAAAAAACGATTTGAGAAAAATAAATGATTTACATTTTACCCTGTTGTTTTTTAGTTTCATATTGTTCTTTTCATTTCTCCTATTATTTTGTTACCCACCCATCTCAATTTCCATTTTCCATTGTCTTGTTCCTTTTTTCAGAAATATTTTGGTGAATAAATATTGTTTAAACTAAATAATACATTATTTTGTTCGTCCCATGTCTTTGAAATAATAACTTTTCAACCTTCCCTTTCCCCATGGCTTTTCCTTCTTTCTTCTCATTTTGTAGTTCGGGCTGACTTTAGTGATTTATTTATTTATTTTTTTTGATTTTCTGTCAGATGGATGGCCGTAACCATAACCATGCCCATCATCACGAATCCCACGTTCAAATTTCGACCACTTCACTGCCGCCGGCCAACCCAATCGACGGAATTGTAAATTCTCTTCCGGATTTGAATGGTAAAATTTGTCTTGCGATAGTCATGAAAAAGATATAAGCGCTTTGCACTATGTTTTTTGCTCTTTTGTGGTACATTAAAGTCATAATCACTCTACTTGAATTCGTATTGTTTTAATTTACAGCGTTCATTTCAGTCCATTCTCATGGCCATCACCACCACGACCATGGCCACGCCATGAAAATGTTTTTCCACGCGGGCTTTCGGGAAGTGATTCTTTTCGACCCTTTTACCATGCGTACCAATCCTTCGAATGCTTGTGGGGGAAATAAATATTGCCACCTTCTATTGGTACATTTATTTTTCCTTTTAGGGCTGTTTTTCTCGCTGATTTTGGTTTTTCTGATGGCCGTTCTGTACGAAGGTGCCAAATGGTTCCGCATTTATTTCCAACTTTGGGTATTCTTTCGACTCCATTTGTCTCCCTTTTCTTTATCCATTAAAATCATTTAAGACTTCTGTTAGTCAAAAATCGTCCGGTTGCATATCAATGGACGCCGTTCGTGGCAAATTCCGGAGGAGTCAGCATGGCGTGGAAGCGGCACTCATTGAGAAGGCGACGGCCGCCGTCACAAATTCGTCCGCCAGCGGTTGCAACGCGTGCGATGGCACTGCCGACGATTCACTGAAAAAAACAATTGGCAGTCAGCAGCAAGTTTATGCGCCAACTGTTGTCCGACCGGCGCCGATCAGTCCGAACATGACGATCAACCGTTGGACGTACCGCACACTTTTGCTTATTTGTTCGTAAGAGCCGAGTTAAATTGGCACTTTAAGTTGGTTGATGAGCTATATAAGCCGTGAGTTTCCTCCATCAACTTGCCGTATGTTCGAGACAATCATCTACATTTTCCAACTCGTATTGTAAGACAGTAAATGTATCGCTAAATTTTCATAATTTTCCACTTTAGGGCCTATTGGTTGATGCTTATTTCGGTAATTTAAACGTTTGTTTTTCGAGACCGGCCCCTCTTCCCAGATGACGTTCAACACCTATTTGACTGCTGCCGTTGTGCTTGGTGCCGGCTTTGGCCATTGGCTGTTCGCCAATGTCAAATGTGCGCCTCCAAGTCGCTGTGTTTGTCCGGCCTGTGGTGACGGAGGAGGGGCGCCTGAACAAGTCGAAAGTTTCACTTCGGACGTTTGTCACTGATTGTGAGACAAAGTGTGGGGAAATGGGACGGATTTTAGCTTTGAGTCCATTTAATGTGATTGCCAATTTGTTTAGGATTTCGATTTTTCCATTTGTTACCAAAATATAATCCATTTCCGTTGTCTTGCCAATCGCTCATATCATTCGCCGATTTGTCCCCAACTCTTTCCGTACTTATCGAATTTTACGTGTTTCATTTTGAGCTTAATCTCCCAGTTTTCAACGACATATTATTCCATCTCTTTCGTTCCCTGCCGACTCTTTGTTGAACATTGTACCAAATGTGTGTCGTTTGTTGAATGCAAATTTTGTCTTTTCATTATTAATTCATTTTTTATGATTTTAATATTTTTGCCCATTTTCCATGGCATTTTTAAATTAATCAACAATTTCTTTAAGGAATATTGGGTTTTCCAAAGTAATAAATGCATTATTCGAATGGTAATTGCACAAACTGACGCTGAAGTGGCTGCTTATTGTTAGCCATTTCGCTTTTTGGTCACGCATTGGTTGATGACCTCGCCTCCGTTGGGACACTTTCCCGACGAGGACGGCTGCTGGCAAATTCGCAATTTGGTTGAGAAGGACTTTGACAATGTCTTCGAACTGTGCAGGTGGGAAAATTCGCAAATTATTAATCCGTTTAACGGGGGAATTCTTTTTGGTATGGTTGGATTTGATTTTCATTTCGAATTGCCAAACATTTGTAATAAGCAGCGCCTTTTCAGCAAGGCATTTCCGCTGGATTATCCCTTGGATTGGTACAAATCTGTGGTTGCTGGCCAATTCATCAGTTTCGGCCTCTTTCGGTTGCCTTTTGTCACAACTTTCATTCCCATTTTATCATTGGTTTAGTGACGATTTGTTAACCGCGTTAATTGTTGCTCAACGGAAACAAATTTTCGAGTGCGAATATGAGGTGTTTTTTTATTCCATATTTTGACTTGTCAATTTCATTAAAACAAATTATGTAATTATCAAATGTTTGTCACTCCAAAAAAAACCATTTTAATTTTTTAAGGACCGAAATTTGTACAAAGACCCAAATGCTTCTGCCATTTATATTCTCAGGTGTTTTGCCTTTTGCTATTCCTTTCACTTTCCAAATGAATTAATTTTAATTTGTTCAGTTTGGCTGTCTCCGATAGGTATAGACGGAGGGGCATTGGTACGCTGTTGCTAAACCATCTGATCACTGATTACAGCGGTGGGTCATTAGGGGTCATCCAATGATCCATTCAATTTAACGATTGAAATTAATTGGGGCTAAACTTTGATGTTGACATTGTTTAACAACAAAGTTATAAAATCTTGTTCCAATGAGGTTTTCAGGTCGCTTTGATCAGAATAAGATTTTTTGGACCATTTTAAGCTCGGATCCGAGTTTCTCTTCGCATGGTCATTTGTTGGCGTTTTTATGCTTTGTCTCCACTTTTTCAGTTCCCTTGGCTTCAAAACTGATTTTCCTGCATGTTCTTAGTGACAACCATTCGGCCATCGTTTTCTACCGCAAAAACGGGTTCCGCCATCATATGACACTGCCCAAATATTATTTAATCGACGGCCAATACCGCGACGGGCAAACTTTCGTCCTCTTCACTTCGCAGGGAGTGTTTGGCGAATTCGTCTCGTCAGTTGGCGATTGGTGTGCCATGGCGATGAGTTTCCTCACTTCGCCATTTTGGCGGTGCTTTTTCAACAAAAACCAAACACTCAACGGACGGACAAATGCAAACTGTCGACATGTGAAATAATCTTTCATTTTTTAAAGTTGTTCTATGAGTAATGAAGGGAAGCAGAGAATAAATTCCCAGCAATTAGTATAAAAAACAAAAGTGTACAATTGAAAAGTGAAACCAAACTCCCTCAATTATAGTCTTTTCATTTTCACATTTGTTGGCATTATTGATGAATGTTTGTAAAATTTCGGTGAATAATTAAACCGATGAAAAATAAAAATCATATTGATCACATTTCTATGTGTACATTGCTTGTAAACAATAAGAGACATTCAAAAAAGTTAAAAAAGATGAAAAGCGTTGAACCATTCTCCCTGAACAATGTTAAAGAGAGAAGGCCTTTCCTTGATCAGAGAAAGTAAAAGTGCCTGAAAAAACGATTTAATACTAGTAATAGATGAAAAGTGTTTTGAACTGACTTGGTCGTCCTCGTCAAAGATTTGGTCGTCCATTACCTCGTCAAATAATTTCCCGGTAAATAACCGATGGAATTGTTCAATGCTTTTGCTGAGTTTCGAAAATAAACTCAGTTTCTGCTCATTCCCTTTGCTTATCAGTCAATGAAATTTAAATCCTTTTTCTATTTTACCGTATTTTTTCCTTTACCGTACCTGTCTCCTGCCATGAATTCGGTGCTTAAAAGATTTAGTTCATGGTTATGGTATAAATCGTCGGTGTCAAAAAGGAAGATGGAAGCGTTGAGAGGTGCCAACTTCAATTAGACCCATTAACCATTAAAAAAATTCAATTAAACTTTGAGCAGTGAAATTTTGCCCGGTGGGAATTTCGGGTGCCATTCGAATTTGGCCGGGAAAAAGCTCGGCTTGCCGTGCCCATAAGAGGGGTCCATCCAAGCAAAAGCAGTCGAATTGAACGGATTTTCTGTCTGTGAAAGGCCAACAGAAAGAAAAACGAGTGATTTGGAAATTTCCATTACCGAAGCATTGAGGAGGAAATACGACTTGGAGTTGGCCAAAATGCGCGATTCCAACGAAAGATTTCCCATTTTGACGGTTTGGGCTGCCTGTCCAAATTGTTGCACATTCTGTTGCTCGTCAATGATAGCTTGGAACAGAGAGAAATTTCGCCACAAGGGTAGTTCCGACAAGGAAATATTCCAAATCTAAAAATTAGATCCAGTAAATGATAGCAATTTAGCTAATACAGCTATCATTTTAATTGTACTCGTCAGACCCGCGTTTGGTTTTGCATTTGGACGGATTGTCAGACAGCGGTCACAAATGGCGTCGTAACGGAATCGGTAAAAATGACCATTGGAAGACGGAGGTGAAGAATGGGTCGGAACATGGCGTGCCATTGGCCAAGCAATTGGCGTTGGGCCGGCGAGGCGGAGGATGGGGCGAAGGCGAGCGTGAAAAAGGCGGTGACCAAAGTGCAATTGCTGAGGAGGGCAACAATGGGTGATCACTGATCAGAAGCAAGCCAACACTGATCAAGCATTAAACGAGTGCCGCAAATGACACACACCCCTTTAATCTTTTATGACCATTAATTGTTTTTTTATCCCTAAAAGTTTTTCTTTTCGTTTTGCCTGTTTCGATGGCGTCCTCCGCCGTCCCTTCTCTCCTCCCATTCGTCGATAAAGTAAAATTTTGTGACGATTACCGCCACCGTTAGCATTGCCAACAAAGTGCCGGCAGTGAATATTTTGACGAAAATAATTTTCATTTTAATAAATTGTTATGTTATACTTAAACTGTTCAGCGTGCTTTACGCATTTTTTGTTTTTGTCTTTGCCATCCCTCTGAAGTGTTTGCCAAAGGACGGAAGCATTGACAGGAAAATCACTGCTCAAAAGCGCAAAAAAGCAAACAAAAATTGTCAGAGAGATCATTTTTATGAATTAACAATTATTTGCAAATATTTATTTCAAAAATTTATTTGATTTAATTCCGACGCAATTTGCGAAATTGTGTTAGAGACCGGACAACTGCTGATGTCGGAGGGATCCCGACTAAATCCCGATCAACCCCGGGTCTTTGCTTTTATATAGCTTTTATAATTGATCGAGAGCGAACTCTATTGCATTTTCTTAAGAAAAAACTGACCTTTTTTAAAAAGGTTCTCGTTTTTCAATAAAAAAAATTTCCATTTTTCGTTTACGGGGGTGGAGGCTATTGTTCCCTTAGCCTCCCCTCCCCCTCCCCTTGCTACGTCATTGGCTATTTGCATGTATATCGTGTTAAGAAGTGTGATTAAGCTTTTTATACTGTGAAGAAATTTTAACAAAATTTTTGTCGCCATTCTTTACAAGCAAAAATTCGACTTTTTCTTTAGAAATTCTGTTGAAGAGGCTTTGGACCAAAAATTGATTGCTTTTAAAAGCTTTAAGCTTTATGTTCTAAAATCAAAGTGACTCCAATCCCGCGGGATTGGTCGGGAGGGATCCCGATCCCGAGGTAGAAATCCCAAATCCTGCGGGATCCAGGGTCCCGAGAAAAGCCTGCAGAATCCCGATCCCACCCGGTCTCCAAACTGACAAAGGAAGGTCCCCAGGTGTCCGTGGGATTTCCAAATGAAATTCGTTGGATGCGCATTTTACTTTATTTATAAATATTTCGATAAAAGCCAACTTTCAGAATTTTATTATTGGCCAAATATGCTGGGAGATTGTGTCCGTGAGCATTTGAAATGTCGAATCTGTGCGCATACGCGATTAATTTTTAAACGATGCAAATAACCAAATTACCAAATTTGCAACAAGAGTATATGTAAATTACTGTAATTCATGAATAATAAAGATTTGTTAATGGTCATTAACAAAATACATTTGCGTAATTGTTGACCATTTTACCAAATATTTGGTCGCTGAGAACTAATTATCTTATTATATATAATTACATTAACTAGGTAATTGGTTTTCTATTCACCATATTTTTCGGTAATACTCACTTTTCACCAATTGTAAGCCTTAGAAATAGAAGTGATAAGATAAGCCGATGATGAAGCTGATATTAGCAAATGCTTTTTCGTCAACAGAAGGGAAGAGATGAGAAATCGGCGGAAGGTCTCTTTTCACTTCCCTCGCCCCCGGGGGTCCGTCGTCTGTCCGCTTTCTCTCGCCTCTCTTTGCCTCTCTCTCTCCTCTCTCTTCCGTAACATTCCCTCCTCCTCTACTCTCCCTCTTTCTCTCTTGCCCCCTCTCTCTCTTACACTTCCTTCTTTTCTCTCCCATTTCCAATTATCCAAGCTTATTGCCAAAGAGGCGAAAGAGTTAGGAGAGGGGAAGATAAAATGAATGGGAAGATAGGGATGAGAGGATGAAGAAAAATGCTTGATGAGGCACGCGAAAACTCAGAAAAGGCCCGACAAATCAGTAAAAAGTGGTATGACGGATCGCCCAAAGTAACAGCACATAAATTTAAAATGCATGACAGAGTTATGGTCGCTTTTCCCGGACTCCACCGAAATTCGCGCCATAAAAAATTGCTCTGGTCACATTTCGGGCCATATTTAATCGAACAAATCACGAATCTTCGGCAATTCTTACCCCTATCGATAAACCGAAAGCTGAACCAATTACAGTACCATTAGAAAGACTTGTAAAAGTACCACCAGGAATTCCTGACATTTCGACTTTGCCACGGGGCAAAAATCCGTTTAAAAACATTCTAAGTGCAATCATTGTAAATATGTGTTTGTGCTGGAAATTTACTGATTTTGAGGAAAATGTTAAGCTAATGCAATTGAGGACAATTGCAATGAAAAGTAGTGGAGAAGGAAAAACGAAATCTGGGAAAAGTGGAAAAGACAAAATTTTGAATAAATTTTTCAGATTGCATGGAGGTGGACAGTCGACCGAGGGTGAATTTTGGGTGGAATTCGAAGTGCACAGGAACTGAACACGAATTCTGTGAAAAATTACTTTGGGAGAGCTTGACCCGGCACTTGGCACAGCAGAAATTGGGAGTGCCATAGTCCAAACGCCTCCCTTCCCCCTCCTCCCTTCGTTTCCTCTCTATGCCCTCTCTTCCCTCCCTTCTCATCCTCTTTATTTTACACATCACCATGGTACTCATGTATGTAATCATTACCTTTATTTATCTTTCATTGTTTTCTTCTCATTGCCCTCCGTTTTACTGTAAATTATTATATATTTTTTACTATATATAAATATAATAAAAATTATTATTAATTAAGCAATACATACATTTAATTTGTTTTTTGCTTCGACTGACTCTTCTCACTTTTTCTCCCCAAACGAATGAGCCAAGCGAAAAGCAAAACGCCCGGTGCGTTTTGACAATTGCAAAACAATTTACCGGTGGTCCCTTCCAAATTTAGAATTTTTCCCTGAGCGTCGGTCGATCGTTCGTCGCCCTGCGAATGGCCTTTGCCTTTTTTGTCTGAAATTCATTTCGGCTTCCAATTGGAGTCGCCACATTCGTTCTCAACATTTGAAAGAGCTTGTGAAGATGAAGCATGGCGATCAGGTCGACCGAATTTCCAAATTCCCAATCTTTGCTTGGATAATTTATTTTTTATTTTAATCGTGCCAATGCCATTCTCAGTTATCCCCAGTTCAGTCCCCGACACTCAGCGAAGAGCTATTCACTTCGGGCGAACAAAGCCAATACGACTGCTCATCAGCAGCGGAGTGTACGATGATGATGCTTTTTGAAGAACGGTGGGAGGGGCGGTGGCCAAACGATCAGACGGAAAGGGAAGGGAAGAGAGGAATACAACCGATCATTGTTTAGGCACATTCCAATGGCCGATGATCAGTGCCACAGCGAACCTGCGGCGGGGATCAGTGGAGACGACGATCGGAGTGCGAAGCGGAAGAATGACGGACGGAGGAAGCGGCGCGACTCGGCCCAAAATCAGCAGCAGACGATGGAACCGGCGGCGGTGCCAAAAAGGCCGAGGCGCACCCGGCGAATGTGCTGTGCCATCCGACTGCCCGAGAACAACGTGTGCCCATTGTGCGGAAAGAGCACTTCTGCGGGCAATTGGAGTCGTCATCTGAAGAGGCACCACCCGGAATATGCACTGACAGAAAGCGGGGAGGAGCAGCAAATGGGCGGCACGGAGAGGGACGAAGCGGGGCTAACGACGGAACAACAGCAACATCAACAGGAGATGAACCAAAGGAAGACGGAGGAGTCGAAGGAGGACGGTCACATGGACCAAAGGGCAGCAGCGTCGCCTCTTCAACACGAAACGGACTTTTCCTTGGTTCATCTGCAGCAGTTTCTGGTCCAACAGAAACAACACAACAATTTTGACACGTTTGGATTGGGCGAATCAGTAGCAAAACCAACGATTGATGAGCAACCGCAGAACAATTGCCACTCTTTGAGTGCTGTCAAAGCATTGGGATTGAAATTGGAAGAATCGAACTTCGGGCAAGAAATACCATCAACAACAGAGGGAAGTGCCGAACTGATCAACCGAATGATTTGCGATCGGACGATGGACGAAAGTCGGGGAATGAGCAGCGGAGACGGAACAGAAGCACGGCAACGGCATTTGGTGATGGGAGAGGAACGGCAGCAGCAGCAGCGAACAATGGCAGCACCAACGGGGAACGGCGACGAACAACAACACGGACTGGATAGACCGAGCACGAGTGGAAGCAGTGCCATGGCAAAGGAGCCACCAGCGGCAGCAGGTGGGAAAATGCAATTGGAAAGCGAGTAACTTAAGCCCAGAGCGGGACGGGGTCCCGCGAAGGATTTTAAGGGATCCCAGCCCTAAATCCCGTATTTTTCGGGGTTGCGTCCGTATCCCGCCGCAAATTTGAGGAGTGAATGGGCATGAATCCGGTGAATTTTGGTACCTTAGAAAATCAATCTGCCATAGCACCCGATTCTCGCGTTTCAGAGACGGCCAATAACCGCCAAAAGGCCCAGCGGCGCACCTCGGCCATTCGTCCCGACAAAGACGGGCGCTGTCCGCTCTGCGGCAAGTCCATCTCATCGCCCAATTGGCGTCGCCATTTGCTGCGCTGCCATCCCGAGGAGGAGTTGTTGGCCCAGTACAAATACCCCGACCCCGTGTTCTCCGTCCCCGTCCCCACTCGACTTTTCGCACTGTACGCGGCCACTGCCCACATGCCATTGGACCATTTGGACAACGAATTCCTTCGCGTAAAGCCATCATCGCTTTAAATGGAGCCAAAGCAATTTTCAGAAATTTCTGAGTTTTGTGCCCGAATTCGACATTCCATCGCGACGGATGCTCCAAGCGCAAATGGACGGAGGTGAAAGCATTGGGGAATAACAGCAAATGAAGAAAAGTGATTAGAAGAGGGGGAACCAAAAATGAATACGGTAGGGGAAGAGGTACGGTAGTGGGATTGGGCAAATTCGCCCTTCTCATCACTCGCAAGTCCATTTCATCAAAGTGCCTTTTTGACATTTTGCTTCCTCCCATTTAAGAAGTGGACCGGGTGAAACAGCGCATTCGGTCGGCACTGTCCTCACAAAAACTGCTCGCCGCTTCCGTGCACATCGAAGGCGGAATGGTCGAGGGCCAAATGCTGCAGCAGAACACCATGGCCATTTGCGCACACTTTTGGGACACGTCGGCCCAAAGTTCGGAGTGTGTCGGGCTCAGTTTGGGCCCTGTCGGTTACTCCAACGACGACATTGCGGACGCGGTCAGGGAAAGGCTGGCGGAGATGGAACTGACGATGGAACGCGGAAAATTCATACGATTCACTGTGGACAAGTCGAGTAGCTTCTCCAGCTACAACGCGAGACCATCATTTTTGTAAGGCACAGCTCACACCAATAAGAAAAATTCAGTCGGAAATTGCTTTGTCACTCTTTTTAATCAGCAGCGATCCCTCTGATCGGCATTCCCTTTCCTTCTGATCAGCCCTTTTTTCCCTCTGATCAGCCCTTCTTTTCCCTCTGATCAGTCCTTTCATTTCCTTCTGATCAGCCCTTCCTTTCCTTCTGATCAGCCCTTTTTTCCCTCTGATCAGCCCTTCTTTTCCCTCTGATCAGTCCTTTCATTTCCTTCTGATCAGTCCTTTCATTTCCTTCTGATCAGTCCTTTCCTTTCCCTCTGATCAGCCCTTTTTTCCCTCTGATCAGTCCTTCCTATACCTCTTTTTGTTCAGCAATCCTTTCCCATTCGTCGGTGGCGGTTCATTTGCCTCTGCCATGGCTTTGCCATTCGATTGGCAATTGGTCGACTGTTCGCCGGAAGTGTTGGAAGCGTTTTTTAATAACGACGCCGAAGAGGACGACGCCGGCGGAGAAGAGGCTGAAATTGGACTTGGCGAAGGCATCGAAGTGACCGTTTGCGCAGCACGGCGATTGGAGACGGTGCTGAGGACAGTGCTGGAGAGGGACCAGCAAATGGTACAGCTGCGTAAGGTAATGCCGACACTTTGTCTCACTTTGGCACATTCCTTTTACTTTTCCTCTTCTCCCTCCCCCATAAAATCATCCCGCTTTCTCTCCTTTTCAGTCCATCATTTTCTTCTTCCCTTTCCATTCACCATTTTCACTTTTCCCATGTTCGTCCATTTCCTCTTTTTCTCTTCCTTTTTCTTCTCTTTTTCATCTTCCCTTTTCTCTTCCTTTTTCTCTTCCTTTTCTTTCCTCTTCCTTTCCCCCACCCCATTTTCTTTTCGCCTTTACATTTCCCCTTTTCCTTCTTTCCCTCTTTTTTCTCTCCCCCTCCTTTATCCTTCTTTTCCTTTTTTCTCTTTCCTCTTCCCTCTTCCTTTTTCTCTTCCTTTTCCTCTTCCTAATTCCTCCTCCCATTTCATTTCCCCCAATTCCGCGCGCAGCGTTTGTTCCTTCTGTTCGGCCAATTCGCCTTCTCCCACTCCGCTTGCACCGCTCTCTCTGCGCGCAATGGCGGCGTTTCCCTTCTCTTTCCCGCCAATGTCCGTTGGCATTCGCTTGAGCCCGCTTACGCGCGACTGTTCACTCTTTGCGACACAATTGGCGCCGTTTGCGACGAATTCAAAATCGAACGAATTTGTGAAAGGGATTGGCGAACTGTCGAAACGGCTTTGGAAGTAAATGAAAAAGCAATTGGCACTCATTCATTCATCCCATCCCTTCATCACAGATATCCGACACTTTTCACAAATTTGTGGCCAAATTGGAGCAGCACGGACAGCCGACCATTTCTCTGCTGTTTCCCGGTCTCAACCTTTTGCTCAGCACTTTTCAGGTGATTGGTCACTTCTCATTAGACTTTTAAACATTTTGAAAGTCCGTTTTTCTTCATTTTGTCATAATTTCGTCAATTTATCTTTCCCCCACCCCCCAATTCAGCAAAACTTTTCCGCCCAAATGCCCTCACTAATCGATGTCTTTTCTGATCAAATTCGCCGCTCTTTCTCCGATGTTTTGAGTTTCGATCGCAATTCGCTGTTTCTTTGCGCTTCGATGTTGGACCCAAAAGTGGCTTATTTGTTGGTGCAGGAACAGAAGCAGGAGGGCGTAAGGGCAATTCGGAAAATGGTAAGTCAAAAAAGTAAAAGCAAAAAAAATAAATAATAATAATAATAAATAAAATGGCATCGAGCAACCCATCAAAATCAAAACAGTGCCATCATCACTCCCCTAAATAATGCCAGTTCCATCTTCTACCGTGGCAGTGCCATCGCCCTTTTCCGTGCCATTCCTTTCCAACTTTTCCAAAATCCTTTTCGCTTCTTCCAATTTTATTCTTTTACCATTTTTCCGTTTAGGTAGAACATAAAATCTCCGACCCATCAACACTTCTCCGCGTTCGTTCAAACATCGAAAGGTTTTTGGACGTCGTCGAGTCGCCCTTTGGCTTCGGCACTATTCGCCGGGTGCGTGCGCCGATAATTGGCACGGCAAAAGAGCAAAACGCAATGGGCGAAGAAAGGGATCAAATTGACATGGAAATCATGGAGTATTTGGACATTGCACAGTTGGATTCGTCCGAAAGTTGCGCACAATTTTGGACAAAGCATGGACAAGTGAGAAAGGAAAGGGAAAGAGAGACGATAAAGGATGGAGAGAGAGGAGAGAAATGGGAGAGTGATAAAGAAAGAAGTGAGAGATGCAGAAATGGGGAGAGTGAAAAGGGGAGAGCTGAGGAAAGAGGGAGAAAGATTAAGGGAAGAGAAAGAGAGAGTGAAAAGAAAGGGGAAGAGAGAGGGGGAGAGAAATAGGGAAGAGGAGAACGAAAGAGGGTGAGAAAGAGAGAATGGTGGGAGGAAGTGAGAAAGGGAAAAAGAAAGAAACTGAAAGTGAAGGAAAAGCATCTTTTAAACATTTTGCTGGCCTTGGTTTTTCATTCGCTTTGCTTCCCTTTCAGCGCTTTCCTTTGCTCTCCGAAACGGCAAAGTCCGTTTTGGCCGTTCCGGCGACCGCTGCGACGGCGAAGCGATTGCTAAGGCAAATTTGGGACGGCGTTGAGAGGGACGCGGAGGTGGGCGTGCGGAAAGCGCTTCTCCGCTTCAATCGCCGCTTCGTCGACCTCGCGGAATGAATCCCTCTATTTGAAGCACCTTCCTCAATTGATATTTTTGACTCATTCTCTCCTCACTTTGTTTTTGTTTTTTCTTTACAAACAATTTACAATCCATTTTAAAATTGCTAGAATAAATTTTTATCAAATTTGTGCCATTTTCCCCATTAAATTCGTTTTTTCTTTTGTTTTTTATCCAATCGGATTTTCATGTCCCTCCAAAAGTGCATTTTCCCCAATCATTCCAAAAACTAAAAAATGTCTTTCATCCGTCGCACATTCGTTTGTTCGGTTCATTTCTTCCGTTCTGTTCGCCCCCTCCTTCGCCTCCGCTGTGTCCTTTCTCTGCTAATCCCAAATCCGTCCGATCCCTTCCCCCCTCCCTCCTTTTTTATTTTTAATTCCCCCATTTTTGCCCAATTAAACATTACTCAATTGGCCACTTACACTTCCAATTTTCACATGGAAATTTTCGTGTTCATCGACCGAAACAATGAAAAGGCCGTCGACGAGCGAAGCGGCGAATTTTGGGAGCGAAAAAGCGTTTCATTTTGCGTTTCCGCAGCTTTCGTTGGCATTGTTCGCCTTGGCTTTGCTTTGTCTGTCAATGTTGAGTGCGTTTGTTTCCCTTCACTTTTCCCCCATTTTCATTCTCTTTGCCATTATTCCGTTAGCATCGCTTGGCACTGCCAACCCATTGGACTGCTCCGACTTCAGTTCGTCCTGCCATTGGCACAACGCCGTCTCGCCGCCCTCGGCGTTGCTTTGGTACCGCAGTTCGCTGACCGTCGACATGGACCAACTCCAAATGATGACGGGCACAAATGTGCCGCCGAGTAAGGCATTAGCCGCTGTTTCTCGGCGGCCTCTCCAGGCATTTCAGTTTTCAGACGATACCTACGCCATCACTGCTTCGTCAGTGCAGGACGTGTCCCAAAATGGCAGCACTTTGATGGCCACTTTGATCAGTGACACCGTCCCGTGCCAATCCAACAACGCTACGCTTCAGTTTAAGTAAGCGATAAGTGGCCAAATGCCGACCGATCACTGATCAGTGAATGACACAGTTACTGGACGACCCCATTCGTTCGCCTTTGGATGTGCTGCAATGTGCAGGGCCAAACGCTGAACAGAAGTCGCGACTGTCAAGGGACGCCGACGGCACAAGGACCGGGCCCGGCACAGTTCACAATTCAGGGAATGGACAGACCATTTCAGGTGGGAAGTCTTACGCTTTAAATTTTGAATTGGTTGGATTTTTCCCCGATTCCCAAGGCATTGCCAAAATCGACCAAAACATTAATTTTAATTTAAAGCCAACTTGCCAGATAATGATCGAGGCTACCAATTTTGTGTACTCCAACACTAACAGCGGTCTTCAGGGCGGAATGGCAATTCTGGACAACATTTTGTACAGTGGCGATTTTTGTGGCACGGGGGGAGTCGACGGCAATGGCACATTGTCATCAAATGGCGGGATGAACCCATCATTAATTGAAACCATTGGAACAACAGCAAAACCCTCAAATACAACAGCAACAATAATGGCAGCAGACGAACGAAGTTCGAGCAGTGGAGCCGGGAATGGATCAACAACGGCAGCACAAAATGGACAAGCCACAGCAAATTCAAGTAGTACAACAACGACAAACTCTTCATCCAACTCAGTGCCAATGACAATGGCAACAACAAAAGTGCCGACAGCAAATGGGACGGCACCTGCAAATTCATCGACATCGAATTCAAGCAGTGCAACAACGACAAACTCATCGTTAAACACAGTGCCAGTGACAGTGGCAACAACAAAAGTGCCGTCAGCAAATGTGACGGCACCTGCAAATTCATCGGCATCGGATTCAAGCAGTACAACAACGACAAATTCATCGTCCAACTCAGTGCCAATGACAATGGCAACAACAAAAGTGCCGACAGCAAATGGGACGGCACCTGCAAATTCATCGACATCGAATTCAAGCAGTGCAACAACGACAAACTCATCGTTAAACACAGTGCCAGTGACAGTGGCAACAACAAAAGTGCCGTCAGCAAATGTGACGGCACCTGCAAATTCATCGGCATCGGATTCAAGCAGTACAACAACGACAAATTCATCGTCCAACTCAGTGCCAATGACAATGGCAACAACAAAAGTGCCGACAGCAAATGGGGCGGGACCTGCAAATTCATCGACATCGAATTCAAGCAGTACAACAACGACAAATTCATCGTCCAACTCAGTGCCAATGACAATGGCAACAACAAAAGTGCCGACAGCAAATGGGACGGGACCTGCAAATTCATCGACATCGAATTCAAGCAGTACAACAACGACAAATTCATTGGCGAATTCAGCTAATATTTTGAACACGATTCCCTCTAATTTGCTACCACAAATAAACCAACCGCCAGCTTTTCTTACCAATTCAGTTATAGTACCAGTGTTTGTAAGCAGTTCAAACAACTCAACAAATTCTACAAGCAGTACGACCAACACATCGTCCGCCATTGGCACAAATTCCTCAGTGACCGTTGCAACAACTGCAATGCCAACAACGAGGACACTGAACGGCACAGTGGCAACAAATTCAAGCAGTACGACCAACACATCGTCCGCCATTGGCACAAATTCCTCAGTGACCGTTGCAACAACTGCAATGCCAACAACGAGGCCACTGAACGGCACAGTGGCAACAAATTCAAGCAGTACGACCAACACGAAATGGCCATGACGGCATCGATTGCCGCGTTGCGCAGTCGTCGGTAAGTGCCGGTCAGTTCGCCCATGCCTTAATAGCCACTCAATTAGCTAGTGCTATTTAACGGAATGTCACGTCCGCCATTGGCACAAATTCCTCAGTGACCGTTGCAACAACTGCAATGCCAACAACGAGGCCACTGAACGGCACAGTGGCAACAAATTCAAGCAGTACGACCAACACATCGTCCTCCATTGGCACGAATTCTTCAGTGACCGTTGCAACAACTGCAATGCCAACAACGAGGCCACTGAACGGCACAGTGGCAACAAATTCAAGCAGTACGACCAACACATCGTCCGCCATTGGCACAAATTCCTCAGTGACCGTTGCAACAACTGCAATGCCAACAACGAGGACACTGAACGGCACAGTGGCAACAAATTCAAGCAGTACGACCAACACATCGTCCGCCATTGGCACAAATTCCTCAGTGACCGTTGCAACAACTGCAATGCCAACAACGAGGCCACTGAACGGCACAGTGGCAACAAATTCAAGCAGTACGACCAACACATCGTCCGCCATTGGCACAAATTCCTCAGTGACCGTTGCAACAACTGCAATGCCAACAACGAGGACACTGAACGGCACAGTGGCAACAAATTCAAGCAGTACGACCAACACATCGTCCGCCATTGGCACAAATTCCTCAGTGACCGTTGCAACAACTGCAATGCCAACAACGAGGCCACTGAACGGCACAGTGGCAACAAATTCAAGCAGTACGACCAACACATCGTCCGCCATTGGCACAAATTCCTCAGTGACCGTTGCAACAACTGCAATGCCAACAACGAGGACACTGAACGGCACAGTGGCAACAAATTCAAGCAGTACGACCAACACATCGTCCGCCATTGGCACAAATTCCTCAGTGACCGTTGCAACAACTGCAATGCCAACAACGAGGCCACTGAACGGCACAGTGGCAACAAATTCAAGCAGTACGACCAACACATCGTCCTCCATTGGCACGAATTCTTCTTGCGCTTCAAGGATTTGTGCCATTCGGACGTGGTCCCGTGCCGCTTTCATCGTCACCGTCTCATCCAAAGCGGCGAGCCCAGCCCGGTGCAGAAGGACGTCCTCCAGCGTGATGTTCTCCTTGCCGTTGCGGGCGAACTCGGGCCAGGCCACTGAACGGCACAGTGGCAACAAATTCAAGCAGTACGACCAACACATCGTCCGCCATTGGCACAAATTCCTCAGTGACCGTTGCAACAACTGCAATGCCAACAACGAGGCCACTGAACGGCACAGTGGCAACAGAACCGTCCGCGTCTCCTCGCCCCACCGCTTCAGCGACGCTTTGTCGGCGTATCCCCCGCACAAATCCACCACCAATTGGCCCTTCCAGTAAATGGCACAGTGGCATCAAATTCAAGCAGTACAACCAACATTTCGTCTGCCATCGGCACGAATTCTTCAGTGACCGTTGCAACAACTGCAATGCCAACAACGAGGCCACTGAACGGCACAGTGGCAACAAATTCAAGCAGTACAACCAACATTTCGTCTGCCATCGGCACGAATTCTTCAGTGACCGTTGCAACAACTGCAATGCCAACAACGAGGCCACTGAACGGCACAGTGGCAACAAATTCAAGCAGTACAACCAACATTTCGTCTGCCATCGGCACGAATTCTTCAGTGACCGTTGCAACAACTGCAATGCCAACAACGAGGCCACTGAACGGCACAGTGGCAACAAATTCAAGCAGTACAACGAATTAATTGGCAGAGAAAGAGCGAGAAAAAGAGCAGCAGAAATACCAGTTTTGAAGGGGAATTAATTTTGTTACGCCTTGAATGGTCTAATTAATAATAATAATCCAACATTTCGTCTGCCATCGGCACGAATTCTTCAGTGACCGTTGCAACAACTGCAATGCCAACAACGAGGCCACTGAACGGCACAGTGGCAACAAATTCAAGCAGTACAACCAACATTTCGTCTGCCATCGGCACGAATTCTTCAGTGACCGTTGCAACAACTGCAATGCCAACAACGAGGCCACTGAACGGCACAGTGGCAACAAATTCAAGCAGTACAACCAACATTTCGTCTGCCATCGGCACGAATTCTTCAGTGACCGTTGCAACAACTGCAATGCCAACAACGAGGCCACTGAACGGCACAGTGGCAACAAATTCAAGCAGTACAACCAACATTTCGTCTGCCATCGGTTTGCCATCAGTTCGTCCATCGGAAATTGCTTTGATAGAGTCAAATGCCGCCAATTTCAATCGTCTGAATGTTCGTGTCAGCTCACCCATGCCTTAAGCGAAGTGCCATCGGCACGAATTCTTCAGTGACCGTTGCAACAACTGCAATGCCAACAACGAGGCCACTGAACGGCACAGTGGCAACAAATTCAAGCAGTACAACCAACATTTCGTCTGCCATCGGCACGAATTCTTCAGTGACCGTTGCAACAACTGCAATGCCAACAACGAGGCCACTGAACGGCACAGTGGCAACAAATTCAAGCAGTACAACCAACATTTCGTCTGCCATCGGCACGAATTCTTCAGTGACCGTTGCAACAACTGCAATGCCAACAACGAGGCCACTGAACGGCACAGTGGCAACAAATTCAAGCAGTACAACCAACATTTCGTCTGCCATCGGCACGAATTCTTCAGTGACCGTTGCAACAACTGCAATGCCAACAACGAGGCCACTGAACGGCACAGTGGCATCAAATTCAAGCAGTACAACCAACATTTCGTCTGCCATCGGCACGAATTCTTCAGTGACCGTTGCAACAACTGCAATGCCAACAACGGCAATTCCTGTCACTACTACTCAGAATATTTTGGAGGATGTTAATTATTTGGCTCGTCTTTTGCATGCAAATGCCACTTCTCTTTTTCAACAAGGTCATTCATTGAATTGGCATTTTTCTTCATTTATTTTTTTTGATTGATGTAATTGTCAATTTGTACACTTTTGGCTTCAGCAATTGGCCAAATGAACTCTAATTTTGCCAACAGTTGGTACAACGGTCTGATCGGCGCCGGCTCTCCCTTTGTTGGAGCCGTGGCAAATGCTAACCAAACCATCAATTCGCCAAATGGTCCCAAATTCAATACCCAAAATTCTACCAATGTTCCGTAATTTGTTGGCCAATTAAGGCATTTTGTCCAATTCTTCCGCCACCGGCACTTTTGCCCTCCCAAATTCGGCGGCGATTTCAGCGAACCAAAACAATGGTAAAGGGAAATTGAAATGATTGATTGAAGAAATTGCGGAAATATTTTAAAACAAATTTTTTTAGTGACTTCCGTTCGCTCCAACGACAGTTTCTCTCTGAATTCTTTGCCCATATTCAAAAATGGCACAAATTCATTGGGAAATGCCAACGGAACGAATATTACGGAGATTGGCAGAGGAAAACGATGAAATGCGGAGGAAAGCAAATTGAAAGGAATAAATTATACATATGAAATATGATGGAATAAATTGGAAATCAATCCGTTTTAATGAGTGCTAATTACCCACCGCCTTTTGCTCCGAATTTCGCTTTTCCCCCAATTTGTCCATTATAAGTGCCATTCTTTTGTTTTCAAAACGCAGCGATCAATGACCAAAGTCCGTTCGCCGTTTGACTTTCTTTTTTCGCTATTTGCGCAAAATCTGTCCAAACCATCGCTCATTTTAATTTAATTTATTTAATTTCGTTGCCTTTTTTTCTCTCCGTCCCTTCGCATTTTTCGCAAAATGACACTTTTTGATTAACCGACCGACCGATTGGAAAGTGAATGTTCCAAAAAAGGTGCTGCTGTAAATTCGTGAGTAATTCCATCGGCGGATTTTTCGCGAAGTTTTTCGATAAAAAAAGAAACGCGAGAAATTTTTAAAAAGTTTAAAGTGAAATTATTTTGCCTTGGAAGGAATTGGAACAATTAATGACTCATCTGCAAAACCATTGGGGGGAGGACACTCATGTGAATTTGTGAATTGGGGCCATTGGAATTAATCAAATGGTAAATATTTGCGAGAGGCGTTCCAATTTAACAATTAATCACTGATCAAAGCGATCGATCCGGCGAACACTCGCCGATGGATGCGCAATTTGGCGGAACGCCCCCTCCCCGGCCGACCATTTTTAAGAGCGTTGGCCCCCTCTTTTTGGCGACATTCTCAAAAATTAATTGGAAATCCAATTCAATTTTTGAGTATAAAATGAACTGCTCCTTCTTCCTCTGTCTCTTCACTGTTCAGCTGATTCTGCTCAATTTCGCAGTCGAAGGAAGAGAAGACGATGAACTGAAGAGAAAGGTGAAAAGCGTGGGGGGCGAGAGAGGAGAGGGATGGATGAATCAGGGGAGGATTAGGGGACGAATTAGGGAAGCAATTAGGGAAGTAATTGGGGAAGTAGGGAAAGACAGGAGACCATTACGAGAGAATTGGGACGCATGATGGGCCATGGATGCCAACCTCAAAATGAAAGGCCCAAAAAACTCTTTGGCATTTTGCAGAAACGCAACACGGACGTGGACGTGCTCGGCCTGGTAAATATTCACGCGCCGTCGCGAAAGAATGTGAACGTCGACGTTGGCGGAGAAGAAAGAGACCGAAATGACAAATTGGTCAATGTGAATGTGCAGGGACACAGGAAAAATGTGAACGTCGACGTGGGAGGAGGGCATTATTATGAGGGAAAAGTCGTAAAATACGAAAGGGACGGAGAGAGGGGAAGGGAAGTGAATGTGGACGTACGAGTGCCGAAAGTGAAGGTGGATGTGGACCGAGAAGACGGATATCCGAAGAAGAAGCGGGTCCATCTGAAGGTGCTGGACAAACTGAGGAAATACGACAGCGAAGAGAGCGGCGAACGGAGACGGCACCGCGTGGTCAAAATCGAACGGGACGGGGGACGACGGCACAAAACGGTGTACATCGAGAGGGAAAACTGAGGGAGGGAGGACGGCGGACGGACTGATCAGCGGAAAAAGGACGGACGGAAAGAGTGATCAGCGGAAAAAGGACGGACGGAAAGAGTGATCAGCGGAAAAAGGGCAAAACGAAAATGATCGAAGCCCCGGGTGATCAAAACTGATCAGAGTGATACCGGTGCGCAATAAACGATAACATTGGCATAAATTGATTTTAATTGAACATGTCTTTTGATGCCGACCCCCAAATCGGCTATAATAATATTCGTTTATTTCCCGCAATGGGAAGTGCTCTCGAGACTCGTCAACGCCGATTCCTTTTGGGCACCTGCCAATTCAAAATGTTTTATCATTTTCATTTCAAAATGTATGTGCCAATTTCCCCACCGTTGGCACATCTTTTGCACGTTTGCTGGCACGCCAATTCGACGAGCAATTGCAACTTTTGGAAGATGCTCGGCTGTTCTAAAAACGACCGCAATTTGAAACAATTCCGATCACTTTTACTTTCGCATCCCATCGGCAAACTCAGCTCGTCCTCACTGCCCCCAAACTGATCAAATCGCTTTTGCAACTCGCGCAACTCCGAAAACGCATCCAACACGAGTCCGCGCTCCAAAGGGCCGCTCATAAAATGGCAATAGCCGGAGAGACGCGGGCAAAAGGGCAGAAAGTCGGCACAGTCCGCGGGTTGTCTTTGGAAGGGCATTTCTGGAGGGGATTTTCAATAAACTGGAAGGTGGCAAAAACCCACCTTTCCCTTTTTCCTTTCCGTCGACTGTTTTTGTGCCGCGTGCCAAAAGCGGCGCCGCCCTCCGCCCGACTCCGAAATATTCCACCAAATTTTGTTTTGCTAACTGTGCCGTATTGGAATGCCATTTCATTTTTAAATCAGTCGCTTTTCTTCCGTCCTTCGCTTGCCTTTTTTGTGCTCATTTCGATCAGTTCGCTGTCCGTCAAATTTCGCCACCCCAATGTTTCCCCATTTGTCGCCCCTTTGGCACTCCCATCGTCCGCCATTGGTGCGTCCATTTGCACACATTTCATATATTGTCCGCCCTCCCGTTGAATTATTTTGTTCAGTGGAAAAACGTCGGAACCGTCGAGGCAAGCTAAACAAATGTTGACATTTTTTGTATTAAAAATGTTTGGCATTTTGTCTTTTGACCGTAAGTGCTAATGTCCGCGCGTGCAATGCTTCCGTCCGAATTAAATGCCCACGAACACCTCAAAGGCCAAGCGGCGCCTCTTTTGAGCTTTGTCCTGCCATGGCCCACCTTTTCATCGTGTCCCCGTCCCTCCACACATCCATAAACCTTTTGAAGCGTCCGTCCGGCAAATCGCAGCCAACTGAAGCAAAAAACTGCAAAATTAGTCAATCACACAATGCAAATGAGTGACCGATTCCCCCAAATAAAGTGAAATTGTCGCTGTCCCCGCAAAGTGCCGGGGTCACTCCGTCGATGTACTTCACATCTCCGACCAAAGTGAGCTCACGATTTTGGATGAAACAGCCTAAATAAGGCATAATGAGCCATTAAATGGCAAATGATCGACAATAAAAAGGAAAAGGAATGGCGCTATTAAATGGTTTAATGGAGAATGAATGACACGATTAAATGTTTAATGGCCAAGGGAAAGTACTGCAACAAAAGGGTCCGTCCTGCTGGCCTTGTTTGATGATCTGTCCATGGCTGCAAATGAACAGTGATTTTTTGGAGGCACTTTCGAAGGTGGCCCCGTGCTTGTGGTCGGTGCCGTCCAATTGGCAATCGATGTCTGAACAGAAAAGGATCAGAGAATGCCGAGGGGCGGCGAGTGATCGGACGGACAGTCGTTGGTCACGTTGATCATGCGACAGCCCTCTCTGAACCGGCGGCATTGGGTCCATTGGCCTGCCACATTGGCGAAGCGACTCACTGCCATTTCTTGGCCATTGATCGCCACGCATCCTTCGGGGGGGGCGCAGCGTTTACCGGCACTTTTCTTATTTCGAAATGCTTTTTTTACCGGTGCATTTTAAACGGACGTTCCCTTCCTCGTGCAGACAAGCAACAATTTCGGACTTTTGGAGTTGCGATCGCGCCGACTTTCTGGGCACTTCTTGGACCGTGAAGTCGCCTTCCACCAAATTTTTGCCGTCCGCCAACGCACAATTGGACCCTTTATTTGTTGGGGGGGGGGGGAGTGACCCGAAACTGAGGCGAATGATGGCACGGCACACTGACATTTGTGGACGACTTTTTTCGCCATGAATTCGTTGCCCACACATTCCACTCGTGTGAACTGTTCCGAGTTGTTGTCCGCCGGCGGATGTGTGAAGAATTCGCCCACTTTCACCAATTTTCCGTTGTGGTCCACGCAATCTTTTCTGATTTTACCATTTTCACCTTTTTTGCCAAACTTACGGCTGATTTTCATTGTCACTGTGTCGGACGCCTCGTCGTAAGCGCATTCGTAGCGAAAGTGTTTGGTGAGCAGAGAAGTGTCGGGTCTGACCACAGTGCCGTCCTCTTTATTCGACGGTACGCAGCCTTTTTCAAAGGGATTAAGCAAATCCATTTTAATGAGGGCAAAAATTTTAAATTTAATAGGCTTCATCAAAATGCCAAATAGGCCATTAGTCAATCGTTTTTTGTTTAGTTGGCCCTAATTTGTCTCCCCCCTCCCCGCCCCTTCCGTGCCGTTCTCCCACCAATCGGTCGTCCAATCAGTGCCGCTTCCTCCTCCATTGCTTTTCCTCCCATTGCTTTTTCTCCTTCTGCTGCTTGCGCTTGTGGCCTCCGTCTCGCCACCCTCAACACTTTGCTCCCCGCATCGAAGCTCACTTCGCCCCCTTTGCTCTGCTCACTTTGGCCTTCGCTTTCGTCTGCGACGGGTGGCGAGGCAATTGCGCATTCGAACTCAATGAATTCCTTCAACGAAATGCCATCAAAGTTAAAGAATTTAAAAGCTTCTGATCACTTGGACAAAGCGATCGCCTGGCCTTCGGCATTTTGTGTTCGGCAAAAGCGAAGCGATGTCCGCCCGAATTGGAAAAAAGCGCAAAACGAAGGCAATGAAAAGGAGGGCAAAAATGGGAGAAGGGGAGTGAAAAAGAGAAGAACAAAACGGGGACGAAGGTGAAGAAAACATAGAGAAAGCTTAAGAAAATGAGATAAAATGGGAAAATTAAATGAAAATAAAAGAAAAAAGGCGGAGGAAAAGCAAAGCAAAGCAAAGGAGGGAAAGGGAAGGGAAGGGAAGGTCAATGCCGCGGGGAAAAGCTGACCAATGAGGAAGTGGGCGGTGCCGGTAGGCGCCGCCGGGAAAAATTGAGAAATTCTAAAGAATTTTGTTAAGAAAATAACCAATTTTTTCAGAAATTTTCCTCTTTTCCCCTTCGCTTCGACCTCCCCCCCTTCACCGGCGACCCCCCCCCCCACCTCTTTTACACCGGCCCCCCCCTCGATGCGAAGGGGTCCCCCATTTTGGGCACTTTGCGGGCGAAGGAGGGGGGGGGGGGGGCATGCTTTTCAAACGAATTGTCTCCGTAATATTTTATTCATTCGGAGGAAAATTGGCGAAAAATGATAAATAATGAAAAATGATCAATCAAATTACAATATGCTGAGCAAATCAACAAAAAGCCAAACATTGCGAAGGTTTCGATCATTCCGATAAAATGGCAAAAAAAAAAATTAAGTACAAATGACAAATGGATGCATTTGGAGGGTTGGCCAATTCTTGTTAATTTGGCCCTGTCACTGCTTCAATCCCTCAGCCACGGGCTTTGGGTCGCCTCAACCGCCGTCGACCGAAAGTCGGAGTCGAAGGCGAGCAGAGGGAAAAGAAAGTCCGCAAATTCATTGGCATCGGACAATGGCCAACGGTACTTTTCCATCAGAACGTCGGGCAGTGACCACGGGCGAAGTCTCGGCATTCGGAGGAGTCGGCCCGACTGAAAGAAGGGACGGGGGGAAAGCATTGGCCACAAAGGCACCGCTTTTCTATTGCCTTGTGAAAGAAGTCGCGCCAATATTTGCCGCGCTTGAAAATCTCGGGAGGAATTGGACCCAAAAGTTCGCTGATGTGTGCCAAATGGTCCTCGTCCCGACTCCACAATTGGTGCGAGTGCGGCTCGAACAGATAATCGCCTGTGCCCAATTCGAAAGCCTTCAAAGGAAAAATTTTGAAGGTTTTCCTATCAAATATTTGCCATTGATTCAATTAATAATCAATTATAATTTTAAAAAATGAGAAAGGTTATGATTAGGGTGTCTATATATATAAAATCGAAAAATATGAGCATAAAAGTGAAAATAAGCACAATAATTTTTCAAATTGAGGGAAAATTCTCAAAATTTAATCTCAAAAATGGCTAATTATGGTATTCACAATGTTTAATTTCATAAGGCCGTACAGTGTGAAAATTTTTCGATTTCCGTTACTAAAAACCCAAAACATTTCTCGAGTCGAGAACCGAGACTCTCGTACACCCCTACAGAACACAAGGACAGACAGACCATGCAGGCGACGCTCCAAATGTCCGCGGGGGGGCCGAAGTCGGCGCCCAAAAGCACTTCCAAAGCGCGGTATTGGCGCGTTTGAATATTTTCAGTGTAATGATGGAACTGAAAATGGTGGCGGAGACTGATCAGCCAGCAAATAAATGCCTTTTGCTCACCGTCCAACACGCGTTTCCCAAATCGGCAATTTTCACGTTAATTTCGCTGTTTATTGGACAGAAAACACTCTCTTCGCATGCCGAAGACGGCGACGTTTGTCCGTTACGCATTGGCACCCGCGCACTCTCCGCCGCCATCCGTGCCACTTCTCGCGGGTCGAGCGCAACGAGAACATTCGGAAATGGATGGAAAGTGAGAGAAAGCAAAGGGAGGAGGGGAGGGCACCTCAGGCTTAATGTCCGTGTGAATAATGCGGCATTTGCAGTGCAAATAGGCGAGACCCTGAAAAACAGAGGAGAAAGGCATTTAAAATGTGGAAGAGAAATTGACATTTTGAGCTTTTGGCTAATCAGATCCACCACTCACACCCAAACATTTCAATTGTGCCTCCTCCCTTCTGCCAATGCGCTGACTCTCCGCCGCATTGCCCCGTTCTTCGGCGACCACCAAACGCTGCAGAGAATGGCTGTATTCTGAAAGAGAACGAATGAATGGCCACACACACCGTAGTAATTAATGAATGATAAATACATTTTTTTCACTCTTGGATTATTCAATTTCAATTTCGAAAGAAATAGGTTTCCGATTAAAAATTCCCCTGCCCTTTTATTACGTTTTATTGCGTTTGGGTCCCTCTTCTGCTGTTGTCCTCCTTTTCCGTGCCATTGTCGTGTCTCCAAATGGGCCACTTTGGCCTCGTAAATGCGTCGATTGCCCGCATTCACTGGCCCCCAATGCAATTGCGGTGGCGCAACCGTTCGCGCAGTTCGTCCAGCCGAAGCATGGCGAATTGGTGCCGAAGTGCGTCCAGCAAAGCCTCGTCAGAGTGGCGTTGCACAGCATCACCGTCATCATCATCACCATCGCTTGGCTCACCATCTCTACAAACTCGGAAAATTCTTAAATTATTTCGCCCTCTCGGTCTCTCTCCCTCTCCCCTCCCCGCCTTCCCTCGACCATTCGCTGACTCACTTCGAGCACTTGCCGCGTTATCCTTTTAACTTTTCGCATCGACAATCCTTGATAATTACTCTCGATGATCAGCTTCAACAAATTGCAACCCGCCACATCGAAAATCATGCAAATGTGAGTGCCGTTGATTCCGATTATTTTGAAAGTGTCCAACAGCTGAAATGCAATGAATGCATTGAGCTTTGACCCCCTCTTCCATTTGTCTCTCTCTCCCTTTTCCCCCTCCCATTTGTCCCGTGTTGTTTCTCTCCCCTTTTTCATTCCCCCCCCCACTTCTCCCCCATTACCCCCACTCACTTGCACCACCCTTTGTCGTCCCGCGTCCGTTGGGTCCGACTCGCGGACCGCCTTTAGCAGTTTGATCTCGTCCAGTGCCGCGTCAGAGAAGTCCCGGTGGGATTTGACAATTTTAAGCGCCACGTATCGTTCCGATTCGGTCGTTGTCGCCGCGTCCGAACACATCCAAACGGTGGAGAATTGGCCCCAGCCCAATTTTCGCAACACCATGTAACTGAAAGAGGAAGCTATGATGCAAATTGGAGGTGCCATTGACAGCAAAATGTTACCGTCTGTTGAACAGTTCGCCAATCCGCGCGGGGTGGTAACCCCCGCGGCGATACTCGCCGGGGTCCTCGTGGTCTCCGTTGGCATCCGACAGCACAATGTGCGAATAGGGATCCTAAGGAAGGCAACAGGAAAGCCATTCTCGGAAAGGCACTCTCGAGAAGTGTTTTCCCTGCCTTACCCTGAGGAAGTTGGAGCCGCCCATGGCGATGGTCGTCTCCATCTCCAGCAGATTCCTCGGCTTCTTTGCCGCTTCTTCTGTCCTCTCCGTCCGTTGCCAACTCCGTTTTTCCGCGCCAAATTTCGCCGTTGTCGCCACTTCCGAGCAATATTTGCTGATCAGCGGGTGATCAGATCTGATCAGAGACTGGCGATTGCTTCTGCTGACCATTCCGTTGTTCCACGGGGGCACGTGCCGAAAGTGATCGCTCTGTTGGAGAATTTGAGTAGCAGAAGAAGGACGGATGCCAAAGTGAGTGAACTGAGAAAAAGAAAGGGCGAAAAGTGAACGAATTGGGGGGGGGGCGAAGAAAAGGGAGACAAACGAATTGGAAAAGTGCCAGAAAGGAGGAAAACGAAAAACCAAAAAAAAAGGAATTAAATAAAGAAAATCCATAAAAACGGAGTTTAGAAAAAAACGGAAAAATTAAAATAAGAAAAAAGACAGCCCGAAAAATGCAAATGGACTGACAAATGAGCAGCAGAGTCAGTTCAATTCGTTGATGGAATGATAGCGAAGAAAAGAAAGAAAACGCCAAAATTATTCATTGCCCCCCAAAAAAGAGAATTGATGAAAAAGAAAAAAAAGAATGGCCAAAAGTTTTCCTTTTGACAAACAGAAAAAGTCACAAAAATAACCATCGCAGATGGATTGATTAATTGACACAGCACAGAATGGGCAAAAGTAACTTTATGCAAAATTAGGACACCAAAAAATACGGGGGGAAAGGGGGGGGGACTGATCAATTTATCAGTTAATCAATGGTTCGATCATCCCTTTTCCAGGGGAGGGGAGGGGAGACTGATCAGTCGTCAGTCACTCAATGGTTCGAGCATCCCTTTGCCATTGCCCACCTCCAAACTGCTGATCGCCTTGTCGCTGATTGGGCTCGGCATTGGTTTGGACCCGCTGCAAATGGAAGGAGCAACCGAAACTGACGGCAGAGAAAAAGGGACATTCCGATTTTGATCAGTCCCGTGGGCGAAGGCCGAAGAAGCGGAGGAGCTCGGCAGCTGATCAGTCCCAATTCGGACAGCAGAGAGAGGGGCTGAACTCTGATCACTTTCCTGTAACAGCTGAAGGAAAAAAACATAACATATATTTAAAATATAAATTAAATTGGCCACCCGTTCGAATTGCTCATCTGTTTTCCAATTACGTCTCTTCAAATGAACCCCCGTCCCTCTCTAATGAGTCCCCCGTCGCACGTGTGAGTCCCCTCCCTCTCTAATGAGTTGCCCCCCCCCCTCCGATTCCCTCAACTGACCCCCTCCTCCTTTTCGTTGCCCCTTTGTTTCGGCTTTTCTTCCGCCGCCGTCGTTCGTCGCGCCTCTGACGGCCATTGGAAGTCGTTTGTCTTGGCGTACTTCTGCTGCTGCTGTTGCTGCTCCTTCTTAGGCGGTTTCGGCGTTTCCGTTCTGTCTTCCGCGTCGTTTTCCTCCTCCACCGTATCCTTCCCGTCCGTTACCGTACTCCTCCACCCGGAGTATACGCCCACGTCCACCGGCGTCCGCTCTTTATCCGCCACCCTTCCCGCGGCTTCTTCACCTGCTGCTTTTTCGGGTGAATTGTTCCTCGGATTTGCCATTTTCATTGGCGCGTTCGTCTTCAACTTCCTTTCCTCCACCATTGCCACACTTTCCCTTCTCATCCGCTCAATTTCCCTCTCCACTTGGGACATCTCCGAGCACAATTCTTCCTCTTCGTCCGTGTATTCCTCCACTTCCTCATCGTCTTCCTCCTCCTCTTCTTCCTCCTCTTCCTCTTCTTCGCATTCGTCGTCCGATGTCTCACTGTTTACGAGCTGTTCTTCGGCCATTTCTTTGCTTGGCCTTCTTTCTTTGCCCTTTTTCTCCTCTTCCATTCGTTCTTTTAGTTCTTTCCCCTCCCTTTTCTTCATATCTTTTCCTTCATCTCTCTCCTTCTCTTCCTCTCTTTCCCTCTCTTCCTCTTTCTCTTTCCCACCCTCCTCCATCTCCCTTCTCTCTTCCTTCTTCGGTTCGTCTGCTTCTTCCGCCGATTGCTCTTCCAATGCGTCGCTGTAAATTGACAATTCGTCTTCATCCCCCGCTTTTGCTGTTCCGTTTTGTTCCTTTTGCCATTTTCCGCCTTTCTCTTAAATTGTGGTTGGCTTTTGTTGAATAAATTGTTTAAGCAATTGCTAATCCGTCCACCTGCTGCTCTTTTGATGCATGTTTGTGCTGTGTACACCGCCAGGTACTGCTTGGGTTCCATTTGCTCTTTTTGCTGCTGTTGCTGCTCTTTTTTGCCATTTTTATGCATTTCGGTCCCTTCCCTTCCTCCGACTCCTTTCTGCTCTTCTAATTGCTCTTCCTCTTCCTTTCCTCTCACTCCTTTCTGCTCTTCTAATTGCTCTTCCTCTTCCTTTCCTCTCACTCCTTTCTGCTCTTCTAATTGCTCTTCCTCTTCCTTTCCTCTCACTCCTTTCTGCTCTTCTAATTGCTCTTCCTCTTCCTTTCCTCTCACTCCTTTCTGCTCTTCTAATTGCTCTTCCTCTTCCTTTCCTCTCACTCCTTTCTGCTCTTCTAATTGCTCTTCCTCTTCCTTTTCCTCCTCCTTTTCCCCTTCCCTTCCTCCCACTCCTTTCTGCTCTCCCTTTTCCTTTTCCTCCTCCTCTTCTCCTTTTAGTCCGTTTTGGCCCATCCATTGGTCCTCCTCAAGCTTCACACGAATCACTTCCACTTTGGTCGTCCTCATTATTGTGGCGATCACTGCTTCCACCGCCCCTCCGATTATCGTCTTCACCCCGGCGGCCATTGTCCACTTCGATGGTAATACGACCCCTCCGTCTTAAAATTTAAACACGGAAATGAGTCTAATTAATGCTAATTAATGAGTTGAGGGGGAGGGGAGGGAAAGCAAAAGTCAACCCTTTTGCTTTGCAGGGATTTCTTTCTTTTCTGTTGCACGATGCTTAAGCCTTTTTTAGGGGTTTTTTTCTCGCCGCGGACGAAAAGCAAAAGGAAAGGGAAAGACAGAAAATTGATGAGAGAGAAGCAAAATGAAACGAATGGGCAAAGAGATGACCATTGAGCAATTGAGCATTTGGAGTAATGAAAACGAATGGAATGGGTTCACATTTATCCAACAAAATCGCTCCAACGAGGGACTGAGTTGGGCGGAGGACCGACCCATAAAGACGTAAGTACTGAGTTGGGAGGGCCGACTTATCCATCACAGCAAAGCATCGACTGATCAGTCCACATTCAATGTGTGCCTTTTTAATCTTTTGGCATTCTGTCCTGCCCTTTCCTCCGGCTTACCTTCGTCTTCCGCCGATGAGCAAATCGTGCCAATTTTTGAGGGTGGCGTTGGACTGCGCTTTCCCTCCACCGTCCCGTGCCGTAACATCAGCATTTCCTCCACGCTCGTCTCGTACTCCGCGTCTGTCGCGTCGTCCGCTTCGCCCCATCCGCCGGTCCCTTCCCAAATTGAGCCGTCTTCGCTGACCGTGAACTCGGCAAAGGCGGACGCCTCAAGGAACAGCTCATCCGCCGAGTCCAAAGGATCGGTGGAGGAGGTGCCGTCCTCAAGCGCAAAAGAGTCATTCTCATCCGTCGATGATTGGTCTTCGGACTGAAAAAGCGAAAAAGGGCAAATGAAAAGCAAAACAATTGGACAAAAGTTCCACTAATCGAAAGCAATTACCTCTTCCTCTTCCTCCTCCTCATCCTCCTTTTGTCTCTTTTCCGCTTCCATTGTTTTTTGTTCGCTTTGTCCCTCCTCCTCATTCTCTTCCTCCTCAGCTGGTCCTTTCTCATTCTGCTCTTCCTCTTCCTTTTCCTCTTCCTCTTCCCTGTTCTTCCTTATCTCTTCCTTCTCTCTTCCCACTTCGTTCGGCCTCCTCTCCTTTTCCCTTTCGGCCGTTTCCTCGCGTCTCCGGTGCGCAAAATGGCCAAACCATTTACCAATGGACAGTACAAACATCGCCCCGGGCGCTAAAACCATTTTTGTGTTTTTATGATCAGAAGAAAATGAAAAGAAGTGCAAAGAAAAGGAACAAAATAAAATAAAAAGAATGAACTAACAAATAAGTGACGTAATGATAGCAGAAGAGGGAGGGATTTTGGATGGAAATTTAAAAGAATCGAATTTCAATTTTATTTTGTAAAAATTAAAAAAGTGCGGAGGGAATTGGAGGTGGGGATTAGGAAGGATCAAAAGGCAAAGAAATGAATTATCAGAAAATGGACGACGAGAGACAGAACATTAGAGGGGAGGGGCAAAGGGGGGAGGGAATTCGAAATTGGACGAATGAATTGGGGGGGGGCGGTGCCGAGGGGTGCCAATGGACAAAAATGGAAATATTAAAACATACAAATAATAACGAATAAGGAAAATTGGAAAATTATGGAAACAAACAAACAATATTTGAAAGATTTGGTTTGAATTTTGTAAAGTGATTGCCACTTGAAACCAAAAAAGGGGGAGGCAATTAAAGCAAAATTTGTATGATTGGCGACAAAGTGACGGTTTGCAAAACGAAGCAGCAACAAATAATTTAAAGTCGTCCAATTCTGTATGTGAAAGTCAATTGCAAGAATTTGCTCACCAAAAGTTGGGCCAATGCCCCTACGTCCAGCATAAATCGGCAAGTAAAGTCCGCTGGGAACACGCCCGACCCATCCGCCTGCACATTCGGAAATTTGTGCGGAGTTTTTGTCGTCTCAATGTCAAAGGCATTGCTCTGTAAAAAAATTTGTTTTATTGGGGGAGAGAAGAGAGTGGCAGGAAAAAATGGAGTGGACAGACTGATCAGGGTGATCTGGGCATAAGGGAACCAGGGACTGACCAGAAATTGTAGGGCCAAAACATTGGACTGATTGATCAAATTGATCGGGTGGGTCATACTTAACAGACAAAGAATTGATACTGACAGACATTGCTGATCAGACTGATCATGACAAGTGACAATGTTAATGAGAATAGAAGTCTAATGATCGGACAACCAAAGCTAAGGATGAGTGATCAGAGAATGAAAGTTCCAAGCCGAGACACCGGGCCATGTCAAAGGGAATTAAAGCTTAGATTCGGCAGTTTGCTTCTCTCTTTTGCCACTCTCCCAAAATGCTTCAACGTCCCC
This sequence comes from Heterodera glycines, assembly GCA_004148225.2. NCBI lineage: Eukaryota > Metazoa > Nematoda > Chromadorea > Rhabditida > Heteroderidae > Heterodera > Heterodera glycines. Next base: position 8,382,863 of record CP049706.1, read on the forward strand.
CGAGGCTGTCGACGTCAGCACCCAAAGCCATCAAACATCGCTCCTTCCCCACGACCAATTGATTGGCGAGAGATTTCGACGATTGTTCCATTAGAGGCAGCGATCCTCAGCTGATCCTACGACCCCCCCCCCCCCCCCGAGACCCATCAATCATTCGGGAAAAGCACAGGCAAAATCAGAGGACTCCCAAGTTAAATGAGCAGAGGAAGAGCGTAAAATGGCAAAGTGATGGGCCAGCGAAAAGGGCAAATGACCGACGGAAAGGGAGGACAAAGTAAGTGATCAAAAGGGAGGGGGAGAGAGTGATCAGAAAAGATCAAAGGGGAACTGTGAGAAAGTGATCAAAACGGACAAAGAGGGGGAAGAAATTGACAATAAATGATCAAAGGGTGGTGATTGGAAAGGGAATGAGAGAAGTGATTTTTAAAAATTAATGAAATTGATATGTACGAAACGACAAAATAGCGCAAAAGACCAAAAGTCACCATTTAATTTATTTTAAGAAAAAGGCTCAAAATAAAACAACAACTGTGGAAAGTGTCAGTTTTTATTCCCAAATTTCTGCTCGACCAACTGCTGGTACTGCTCCAACATGTGTTTGTTGTCCTGCTGGATGACGAAAAGGACGGAATTGACCTTGACATTAGGGAATGACTAATTAATTGCAATTGGGTGATAATTTGGCCTTACCTTTCCCTTCGGATGTTTGGCCATCCATTTGGCCACCGCTTCGACGCCAATTTGTGCCGCCCGCTCTTTGTCCCTTTCGCTTGCATTTTTTGCTAACATCTCAGGAAAAGCCTAAATTTGCTTCAACGAGTCAAAGGTCAAAAGCCGACGGAACGTTACGACGGAGGAAAAGCCACGGGAAGAAGCGATTTCCAAAGAGCGCCGAAAACAGTCGGCCAACTTTTCGAAGTCTCTTTGAGTGAGCAAATCGGTGGGCGGAACGGTGTGAATAATCGCTGAGAAAGATTTTTTTTTTTGAGAAATAACCAAATATTTTTTTACCTTTGGCATAATATTTGTCGCTGATTTCGAATGCGTCCGTTGCGATTGCGTCCCCCGCCACCAAAGCGTCGCCCGCGCCGCGTCGCTGCGCCAACTCGCGCAGCTTTTCCTTCAAAGCGGCCCCTCCCTGTGCCAAAATTCGCTGGTCGGCGCCCGCCATGGCGCTTTTCGTCTGTCGCCATCGTTCAGCTTCTGCCCGAAGGGCGGCGAATGTTTGCGGCACTTTCAATGCCTGCAGCCAATGCTCCAATTCTGCAACGGACTGGATTTGGCACAAACTATTTTTAAAGGAAGGGCAATTTGAAAACAAAATGCCAATGTTTAATTCATTTGGAATTCCCCCCCCCTCCGCTGACGTTGCTTTGCCCTCGCGGCTCTCTTTCCGGCGCTCCTTTTCTCTTCCGTTCCGTTCCCTTTGGCACTTTCCTCCTCCAGCAGTTGTGCCATCCCTCTCAGCTGTCTCCTCACATTGGCCCTGCTGATCAGTGACATTCCCTTCTCCTCCTCCTCCTCATCGTCATCCATTTCCAATACGTCCAAAATGGACTTTGCTTCCAACACTTTTTCCGTCGTTTCCTCCGCTGGCGATTGGAGCAGTGCGGCGAACAGTGATCCCTTCAGCGGGTCGACGATGGCATCGGCGCGGACGCGGACAATGTCAGCGGACTGAACAGTCACCGCGGGGCGAAAGACGGACGAAGGACGAACATTCTGAGGAACATGGCGAATGATGGTACTGACTGATCAGAGGTGCCCCCACCTTCGGCTGATCGGATCGCCGCTTTTCCTCCGCCGCGCCCTTTCCAAAAGTGTCCACCGCTTCCCACCGTAATTTTTCCCTCAGTCGCACATTTTGCAAATCATTCAGTCGAAACAATTCAAATCGGAGGTTGTCTTTGCCGTCTCCGGCGGAGGAGCGATCCCTTTGAATGTGCACTTTTATCGTCCCAAAATTCCCCCAAAATTTAAATTTTTTAAAATTTAATTGTCCTTTTTAATTACGTCGCGCATACGGCCGCGAATCGCAATTCCCTTCTGTCCGTCCCTTTGTAAATTCTCGCGTTGCACCCAATTCGGCGTGCTTTCGAATCGATCAGCTGAACAGCAAATCTTTTTTTTCGTTTTGTCTCTTTACTTCTCCGGGTATTCGCCTTTCGCTTGGCGCGACGCGACACTCTCCGAAACGGTCGCACGAAACATTTTGCCAAATGAGCGCAGAAAAAAGGGTTTGAAAGCCCTGGAGGAGATTCGAGGCCACTCCATCAACTAAATGGAAAATTAAATTAAGAAAAAAGGGAAACATTTGCTTGGCCTTTTGATGACCACCGACAGCGGACGAATTTCAGTGAAAGAAAACAGCCGCACTTTGTCCGTCAATCGTTCGTCCCATGTCTTTGAAATAATAACTTTTCAACCTTCCCTTTCCCCATGGCTTTTCCATCCCTTTTCCTTTGGCTTTTCCTTCCCTTTCCCCATGCGTCGATTGCCCGCATTCACTGGCCCCCAATGCAATTGCGGTGGCGCAACCGTTCGCCTTTTCCTTTGGCTTTTCCTTCCCTTTCCCCATGGCTTTTCCATCCCTTTTCCTTCTCGTCAGAGTGGCGTTGCACAGCATCACCGTCATCATCATCACCATCGCTTGGCTCACCATTTTCCTTAACTCGGAAAATTCTTAAATTATTGGAGCCGCGTTTCCGTAAGCAAAAGGGTCTCCCCTACAGTTGCCATGGCTTTTCCATCCCTTTTCCTTTGGCTTTTCCTTCCCTTTTCCCTTGGCTTTTCCTTCCCTTTTCCCTTGGCTTTTCCTTCCCTTTTCCCTTGGCTTTTCCTCCCTTCCTTTTTTCCTTTGGCTTTTCCCTTTTCCCATGCGTACCAATCCTTCGAATTTCCGTCCCATTTGCTCCCTTCTCATCCGATTCAGCTCTTTGATCATCGGCTTCCAAATGCTTCTTCTGGTTTCGGTCGGAGTAGGACAAAACGTCGTCGGACGAATTTTTGGACCATAACTTTTTTCTTTCTCAACCAAATTAAACATTCTTGATATTATTCGAAAGCTTCGTTGTTCGTCTATTAAACTGCAATTGTGGTTTTCATCGATCGTATTATGTGCCAGGAAACCCCATTTTCCCCTCATTTTTTCGAGTTTTGAACCGTTTTAAATGCTTTTCCGCGCCCAATTTTAAGCTTTTCTATCGTTCTCAGCACTTAAGAAAACCTATAAAAGTGTTTTTGTTCGATTTTGAGCCGATACTCGAATTTTGTTTTCTATAAGTGAAGTACTGGGTGTAAAATCGAAAAGTAAGAACAAACGAAATTTTCTGGTTATTTATCAGTCTCTGGGCGAGACGATAATATAATTTGGCTAACGGATTGTTGGATTACAAATTTTAAAGAAAATAAATAAATCTCTCGCCATTGTCACCTGGGAGGTGCAGCAAAGCGGCACTTATCGGAACGATTTGACACCTGAGCGGTTTTCAACTTGTTTTTGAAGAAAACGGAAATTTTGAACTACGTAATTTGGTTGAATTTGCAGACGACCTGGGCGGTGGAAATTTTGAATTTTGGTTATAAATTGATTTTCTGGGAGAACAATGATAGTGCGAAGTCCGCCATTAACTAGGCAGAGAGCACAGAATGCGGGAATCATTCTTAACCAGGAAGGGCAGGAAATCTTTAGAGAAAACAGAAACAATGCGGGAAATGGACTGAGACAAAATGAGGACGGGATGTCAGAGCATTCAAATTTTTCAGAACCAATGATGAACAATCATTTATTTGCCAATAAACAATCTTTTTAAACTTTTGACTAACTTAGAAATATTCTTCAGAATTTTCCCTTCAAAATGAGCATAAAATGATTTTATTTTTCTAGTATTGACCAAGTTATAAGCTAAAAAATTTCAATAAAATCAGCAGTAAAAAATAGTCTAACTCTTTGTATTTGAAATTTTTTCTTTTGGCGTTCTGTAATTAATTATATTTTATTTGTTTGCTTTAAAAAATTGAATTTTATACACAAACACAAGGAGGAATTGAACCTGAGCCCCTCTTTTTGTTGACTAACTCACAGACCACTAAGACGAAAAAACCAACATATTTGCGCTTGGAGCCCAAAATTGACTCGCCGTGTGTAAAAAACAAAACAAAAAATTTTGACCAAAAAAAAAGTTGAAAAAATTTCAAAATCGACCACTTTTCATATAGCGCCGAATTTATTTGCCATTGGATTTTGGCTAATGGATTGTCGCGAACTAATCAATGATCGAATCAGGGGCAAAAATATTTAGGTTGGCTCAAATATGGAAAATTAACAGCGTTTTTAAGCCTCGGATAAATTAAAAAAAATTAAGAAATGAAATTAATTACTTGCCAAAAATCAAAATTCTGTTACAATTATTTTGTAAAACAGTGAAATGAAAGAGAGAGGTATTGTCAAACAGACAATAATGAGCTGAGAATACCAAGTTTTTGAACCGGTTCAAAACTCGAAAAATTCAGAGATTTGGCACTATAACTTTTTTTAAACGATCAAATCCCCACAAATTTGGTACCATTCGAAAGCTCTTGACGAGCTAAGTCTAAAAAACAAGGTATAAATTCGAACCAAAAGCATCTAGGCACTGGGACAACTGAGTCCCAGTGAAAATTGACACTTCAGTACCAAAAAAATAAAAGTTCTTATATAATGCGCGAAAATCGTTTAACGAGAAATGATAAACCAATTGGAAGAAACAGACGCAAAAAATTTAAATGCCTTTGACGAATTAATGATGGGAATAAGGCGCGGATCGAGTGAAAGCATCGACGATTTGGCGAATCGAATCGCAGCGCTTGTGAGAAGGGCATATACGGGATTGCCTCAGCACTTGTCTGACGAATATGCAATCAAATTCCTTATACGGGCAATTGGAAATCCCGAAATCGCATTGAACTTAGAGCTAATTCGGTCACAAGGAATGAGTTTAGACCATTTTGTGTCGCTAGCAGCGAGAGCTGAATCAACTTTGAAAGCGACAAAACGTTTGGTAGGCCGCGGAAATGGAAATGAAAATACAGTTGGCACAAGCCACCAGAATTTCCGGCCAAGAAACTTCCCATATCATTCATCGTTAGTCCAAACAAATTCTTATGGCCAAATGGGAAGGAACCATGAACATAGGCCACAGCAACAGTTTAATCAGCGAAATTGGAACTGTTTCAATTGCAATCAGCCCCGAGCTTAGCTCCTTGAGTCGAATCGATTGGTATATCATTCGACCGTTTTTTTCACGGGGCGTTCACTACAGTTCACCCAAATGTGGTGGAAGGCACAAGGACATCAAATTTTGAAAATGTAAAGCCGACAATATCAAATAATTCTGGCCTAGGCACCCGAAATCAGCCTCAATCAAAAAACTTTCTAAAACAAAATTGTTTGGTGATCCAAGAAGAGGATGTGTACCGAGAAAATGCGTTTTTTGGAAAAATTGACTCGGATCTTGAGATAGAAAATTTTGTTGAGCATTTAAAGAAAAACGTGGACGAAAACCTAAAAGTGGAAATTCCCAAAGTGGGAAAAGTTATGGTCATCAAAGTTGAAGTCCTTGGCGAAAGGACGAAAGCAATGCTTGACGGAGGTGCCCAAATTTCGGTAATCGATGCAGCATTTTTGTATAAGCTGATGAAAAACAAAAATTTGAACCCAAATGATTTGCGAGTTGCCAAATCGGAGACACGAATTTCCGATGCTAATGGGAATCCATTAGCCTGTCTAGGTGTTGTATGCCTTCCGATTTTGAGAAATGATTGCACTAAGGAAGTGCAAGTTGCTTTGCATATCGCTCAGGCACCAATTGGGTTTGATCTGTTGTTTGGAACGAATGCTTTGAGTTCTTTGGGTTTTAAACTTTTTGATGACACAACGAACACAAAAATCAATTTTGAGGAAGTCCAGCTACGCAAGTCGGACTCTCTGACTGTCATATACCAGACAATTTTGGCCCCAAAATCAACTCAAATAGTTGAATTGGGCATTAAGGAAGAGTTTGAAGGCAAAGACCTTTTTCTCTGGTCTGAAGGCCACCAAAATTTTCGAATTGAGCCAACAGTTGGAATTGGAAAGGACGGGAAAGTCATTGTTCTGATGACAAATTTTACGAGTCTGTCAATCAAATTGGAACCAGGGAATTCCATCGGGAAAAATGAAGTCGTGAATCATGTCGAAGAATGCGAAAATTTCCTTTCAGCTTCGAACGAATGCTTCAGAATTAATTGTGTTGCAACTGATGACCAGAATGTGTCAATCGACAAAATTTTGATTGAAATTCTGGAAAAAGGGACATTTCCAGATTCGGAAAAACAAAATCTGTTGGAATTGCTTTCGCAATTCAAGAATATTTTCGCTGTTTCCGATTCGCAGTTAACCCAAACAACCCTTGTTCAGCATGAAATTGAGACAGGAATTGCAGCACCAGTGAGATCGAAAATGAGACCAGTGCCTTACGCATATAGAGAAAAAGTGGCCGAAATGTTGAAAGATTATTTGGAACGGGATTTAATTCGTCCTTCATATTCCCCATGGGCCAGCCCAATTGTTATCGTACCAAAGCGCGATGGGTCGCTCCGTTTTTGTGTTGATTATCGTGCCGTAAATTCGGTGACACGAAAAGATAGTTTCCCATTGCCAAACATAGACAATACTCTTTTGTTACTGGGAGGCAAAAAATTTTTTACAACGCTTGATTTTATGTCTGGCTATTGGCAAATTCGGATGAAACCAGAATCAATTGAAAAAACGGCGTTCGTAACTGAATTTGGGCTCCACGAGTTTGTGGTAATGCCATTCGGTTTATCGAACGCAGTGGCCACTTTTCAGCGTTTTATGAATCGACTTTTTGAAGGAATGATCAGTAAATTTCTATTTGTTTATATCGATGATGTGTTAATTGCTTCCGAATCACTTGATAACCATCTCGAACACTTGAAATGCGTTTTTGAACGTATACAAAAAGCAGGCTTAAAACTGAAACTCTCGAAGTGCCGGTTTTGTGTCGAAGAATTGCCGTTTTTAGGTCATACAGCTTCTTCGCGTCGTCGGTTTTGCGTGCAGGGTAGAAGGAGTTCAAGTAGTATTTGAGGACGGCAAGGAATCTGAAAAATTGTTGATTCAAAAGCGTTGTCGTCAACCATTATCGGAAGTTTATTTACTCATTTGGGACCATTGCAGCACCACTTTTTCGTTTGCTCAAGAAGGAGACAAAATTTGAAATTGGCGAATTAGAAAAGAGTGCAATTGATAAATTGAAAGAAAAAATTTTAAGTGATGTTGTACTGTATTTTCCAAATTTTGAGGCAGCGAAAAATGACCCAATGAGGAATTTCATTATAATGACGGACGCAAGTAAAATCGGTATTTCGGCAATTCTCAGTCAGCAGGATGAAAGAGGAAGAATCCGTCCAATCTATTTTGCCTCCAGGCAATGTAACAAATTTGAGAGCCGTTATGCACCAACTGAGCTGGAAGCATTGGCAATTCGATTTGGCGTCAAAAAATTTGCTCAATTTGTAACAATGATTCCTACAAGAGTCATAACAGACCATAAATCACTGATCGGAATGTTTAAGAGTAAAAAGGAAACCGGAAATGCTCGAGTTGACAAATGGATCCTTGAATTAAACTCAAAATTCATTTTGAAAGTTGAATACCAACCAGGGAAAAAGAATGTGATTGCGGATGTTTTGTCAAGAACATTTGAGACAAAAGAGTGTGAAATGTTAAAATTTGCTGCTCCAGAAGATGTTGCATTGATTGGAATGTTGAAAATTGCAGGACAAGAAACGGAGTTAACTGTTGATGAGAAAACGGAATGGACTCGCGAAACAAAAGAAAGCGAAATGAAATTTGTTTATGATTTTTTGAGTCAGAGAATTATTCCTGAAGACCCTCGGCAACAAAAAAGTCTAATGGATATTTGCCATAAATATGTTTTGCTGGATGAATTGTTGTATTTTTGTAAATCTGATGGAAAATTAAAACTTTTCGTTCCAAAAAAGTTCAGAAATGAGTTGTTGAGACAACGGCATGAAAGTAAATGTGCAGGGCATATGAGTGGCAAAAAATTGTTCAGCCAACTTTCAGAATTTTATTATTGGCCAAATATGCTGGGAGATTGTGTCCGTGAGCATTTGAAATGTCGAATCTGTGCGCATACGCGAATTTCGCGTTCAAATCAACCGCCAATGCGAGTTGTTAACTCGTCTGAGCCTTTAGAATTAGTGTGTTTAGACATACTCGATGTTGGGCCAAGCAATTCGAACCAAAAATACATTTGCGTAATTGTTGACCATTTTACCAAATATTTGGTCGCTGAGGCAATTCCGGACAAATCAGCAAATTCTGTTGCCAAAATTTTTGTCGAAAAATTCATTCTGATTTATGGGGCACCGAAACAAATTCATTCTGACCGTGGAAAAGAATTTTTGAACTCAGTGTTGGAAGAAATTAGCAAAACTTTAGGAATAAAAAGGTCTTTCACTGCCGGATATGATCCTCAGGGCAACGGACTCGCTGAGCGAGTTAACCGAATTTTAATTGGAATTTTGAAGAAATCGACTGCAAGTAATTGGACTTGGGATGAGCGACTTTCATATGCTGTGTTTGCATACAATATAACACCATCAAACGTCACAGGATTTTCGCCATTCTCGTTAATGTTTGGGAAACATGCCAACTTTCCGTTGGATGAAGCCATTAGGTTTTCCGTTAACCCGGTCTATACAATTGACTGCGAGAGTTATTTGCAATTATTCCGTGAAAATTTGTTGAATATGCTTGATGAGGCACGCGAAAACTCAGAAAAGGCCCGACAAATCAGTAAAAAGTGGTATGACGGATCGCCCAAAGTAACAGCACATAAATTTAAAATGCATGACAGAGTTATGAACAAACCTAACAAAGGTATTAGCCTTACAAAAAGCACAAAAGAATTTTAGCAAATAGTAAAGGTATTCAGAAAAAACTTAAAAATTTTGACTTTTTCGCAATTTTCATGTTGAGTCGCCGAAGCGATACAGACCCATGTTGATTCTGCCATTTTTTTTTTCAATTTTGCCAAAAAAACCTAATCTTAAATTTAGAAACTTCGGTGGATATCAGACAGAGTGTGCGTGGAAAGCATGTGTTTATCTTGCAGTCCTCTAATAAGTTGGCACTTTTTCATTTCTTTTCAATTTAAAGTTCAGAAATGTCAACAACTGTGTCATGGAAATGCTTATTTTGATTTATGCATGCAAAACTTCGATGGCAAAGTTTCCCTCTTTTTTAAACATTTTTTTTTGTTAAAATTCAGATCAATTACCGTCATAATGCCGTATATGCCCTACAGCAAGCAGTGCCGAATGTTTCGTCGGTCGTCAGTGCCAATGAAACTTGTCGCTGATATGGTCTGCAAAGCTGGTAAGAATTTACCAACAATTTTTAAAATGTTTTAAATTTCCATAAACTATTTTATCTTAAGGAGCGTCTCGAATTGTTTCACTTGACTTATACCGCAAGGAAATTCAAGGCTTTTTTAGCATTCCTGTGGATAATCTTCGCGCGTCTCCTTTTTTGCTTCAATACATGAAATACAATGTTTGTTGTGGTCTGTGCCAAATTTTTTGAGTATTCTAAACATTAGCTGATGAGAGTTAAAATTTTTGGCATGGCATGTCGTTGGAGGACAGCGGATACAAAAGAGTGGGAATGATGGCACCCGAGGGCTTGGAAATTCTTAAGGATTCGGAAAAGTCCGGCTGGGAGCAGACTTTTGCCGAAACACCGTGGATTTTGGAAAAAATACGGGCTCGGCACATTCACCATGCTGTGGCATTCGTTGAGGAGCCAAGGGTTGTGATCGGAGACAGCTCGGCAAAGCAATTGGCAGAGGCAATGGAGAAAACAGCCTTTGTCGGAAAGGAGGGCAGTTTGGCCGAAGTAATCCGTATTTTAAAGCCGACCGTTTTGTCAAGCAAAGTGAAAGCTGCCTTGGTGTTCGTCGGACGAGACTCTCTGATGGCCGGCGAGACAACAGAAGCTGTGCTGGACCAATTGGACATCTTTACGACACTTTGTGAGCGTTTCCAGCATGTCGACTTCTTCATCACCTTCCCTCCTTACGTTCATGCCAAAACTGCTCAATATGAAGAATTGGTCATGAAAATGCGCCCTTTCATTGTCCAGGCTCAATTTCGCTCCATTAGCACCACGGAAAATGGTCGCTCAATTTTGGAAATCTTCCGTTTCGGCAACTCCTTCGTATCTTAGAAAATTGGACTTTTCGTCTCTTTATTCCCGTTTCCACTCCGTCGTCAAAATTCCGGCCCGTACATTTCAAAATTCTGGGCTCTAATCGAAATACTTTTGATGCGGATCTTAAGACTAGTTTTGTCTTACAGCACAAGTTGCAAAGGAGAAGCCCCCACTGACTGTTGTTGGGGATGTTGGCGGCAAAATTGCCATCCTTGTCGACGATATTATTGACGATGCACAATCCTTTGTGGCAGCAGCTGAAGTAATTTAATTTTCCCCTTTTAATATAAAGGCCAGCAAATTAACTATTTGCAGGTTTTAAAAGCGCGTGGTGCCTACAAAATTTACGTGGTTGCGACTCACGGGTTAATGTCACTCGACGCTGATGCCTTACTCGAGTCATCCCCAATTGACGAAGTCGGATTAGGACACAACGATTATTATGATAAAAATTTTCCATAGGGGATAATTGTTACGAATACTGTGCCACACGAAATGCAAAAGTTGCGTTGCCATAAGATAAAAACCGTTGACATTTCCTTGCTGCTCAGTGAAGCGATTCGCCGCATTTATAACAACGAATCGATGGGCCCTCTTTTCAGAGACCTTACAATCGATGATTGATCAAGCATCGAATCGTGCATAACCTTTCTGTGTCGATATTTTTGCAAATGGCTCGTCTTTAATGTGATTTTATCATGAAAAATATAAAGCGTTCAAATATTTAAAGTCCCTTTTGTCCATGTTTTCGAATACAAAAAGGAAAGGTCCAATGGCATTTTCCCAAAATGCCGCCTTTGGATCATTGTCATTCTCTGCTCCCGTTTTCTCGCCATTTGCACTGTTGTCTTTTTGTTTTTCGTCCACCGTTTTGTCATCGTCCAAAATTTTGTTCATTTGCGAACGACGAATTGGCAAAATGCCATTAATTTGAGGGAAAAGAGAGTCGGCAAAAGGCAAAAGGAGGAAAAAAAGGGACAAAAAGAAAAGGGGGGCAAATTGGGAGCGAATCATTTTGCCAATTGGACAACTATTTCTGTAGAAGACATTAGTGACTTATTTAGCAAATATCGAGCGAAACAAAAAAAGCATTTGGCCGCAAATGCCCGTCACTTTTTTCTGCGACTGTGCAAATTCACCGTCATTCCATCCGTCCATTAATTAATTGGTGCTAATTACGTTTTTAGTTGTTAATAATGTAAATTGCTAAGTTTCTTTATCGGCAATTCCAGCAAATTTGCTGAATTAAATGAGTCATTCGTTCCATTGGATGTTTGGTTACTGTAATTTTGGTGTTGGATACTGTAATATCGTTTGATCAATTAAAAGTGTTACGCCCATTGTTTGGCTTTTTGCTTCTCTTCTTCTGCTCGTCCGTTAATAGCTCCGCGTAATTTTTCCCAGCGCCCGTTCTAAAATGCCGGGTTTTCGTCGATAGTATCCATTGCTACCGTAGCCGTTGTAATCCCTGTAATGACCGTTACCACTGGGTCTTCTCCTTCTGTACATTTCGCTTGAAGAAGAGGAGAAGGATTGCTTCTTCCACGGCTTGTTACGAGAATTTATGGGGTTTTCGGTATATCTGAAACCTGAACACTTAACACGGACACAAATAATCATTTGTCAATCAAATGTCTATTGTATTTTGCAATATTGTGAAAAATTCAGAAAATTAACGAGATGAAGGCATTTGGAATGGGAAACGAATTCTACAAAATTTGTTTGATAAATCCCATACCAGTAAAAATATCGGCTCTAATGCACTTTATGAGTCCAATCAATTGACAATTCCGGGTTTTTATACAATAACTTTGTTCATGTTCGAACAAACCCTATCTTTTTGGTATCATTCGAAAGCACAAAGTCTAACGAAGCTAAATATATAAAATCGCAGCGTTCAGGCAATTACCAAAAAAGATTTGATTAATTAAGTAATTGCTGATTATTTTCGTTTGTAACTTTCTTGGAATGTTAGAATTCTCTTGTTTTCTCGTATAATTACATTATTCAGACTTTGTGCATTCGAATGATACCAAAAAGATAGGGTTTGTTCGAACATGGAAAAAGTTATTGTATAAAAACCCACGATTGTCAATTGCAAGGGTTTAAATGCATCAGAATCTATTCTAAATTATTTCCAAGTAAAAAGCATTTCGCTCGTCAACTTACATACAATCGATCTAAAATTTAAAAAAATGCTCTCCCCCCCTAAAATGGAAAATTTTTAAAAAGTTTGCCCCCCGAATATTTAATTCTTTTTTAAACAAAACTTTGGTTTTTTAGTTTTTATTCTTTTCATGAGAATTTTTTCTTATCTAAAAAGCCCATAATATTTTAAGAAATAGCCAATCTTTTAGCAAATATATTTATCTTTAACCATAGTTTATTAAAGATTTTCTCTTTTTTGTGTCTTAAATTTTCCCTTCGCTTTGTTTTCCCTTTCGTCCCTTTGCTTATCACTTGGCTTATCATTCATCCCAATTTCGATGGACTTTGTTTTGCCTTGGCCATCCTTTCCTCCTCTTATCTTTCCTCCCAATCTGTCCCTTGGCTTTTCTTCCCAATTCTTCCTCATTAGCATTAATTAATTAATTCGTTTCCCTTCCCAAATGCCTTTTCTGTCCCTTTTCTCTTCCGTCTCCGCTTTTGCCCTTCTCTCTCTCCTTTCCTTTTCTTCTTCTGTCCATCACTTCCATCATAACCATCACTCCGATTCGTCCAAAGGACACAACGGCCATCATCAGCAGAAGGACCATCAAACGGCACAAGGTATTTTGCTTTATTCGCTTGGCTTTGTTTTGTGTGCCATTGGTCGCTTTTTCCCTTCAGAAATTCCTTCCAATTCGTTCCCTTGCGCCTGCGGCGGTCATTCGTCCGGCGGGGAAAATGCGCGATGGATGAACGGAATGCCGGCGAATGGAGTTCCGGTAGCAAAAAGGCCCTAATAATTGATCATCATCCTAATGACTATTAATGACCAACCCCGTGCCTTTTCACAGTTGTTTTTGTTTCCGGACAATGTCTTGCGATTGGTCGGCGTCGTTCTCCGAAGTGAAAATGCTTTTCATAGGGACAACAACGAATTGGCGCGGCATCTTTTCCATCTTTTGGCCCACCAGTTCCCCCGAAAATGGTTTATCGTCGGAATCGGCACAATGCCATCGAATGGTGCGAACGAACCGAAAATGTGGGCCCGCGAAGGAATCGACGCACTGAACGGGACTGTACAGTTGCAAAGCCCGCCCGGTTACGGTAGCTTCCCCTTTTTGGACGGACGGCGTTTTCAACGAGAAAACGGAAGCAAAATTTGGTATTTCGTATATGCGGTGGAGCCAATGACGGACAAAGCAAAGGACGGATTGCCAAAGCAAAGCTTGGCAAAGTGTTTGTCGGAAGGGTGAGTTTGGCGAAAATTATTGGAAAAAACAACAAATGCATATTTTGCCAATCTCCGCGGTAACTTTTGCCAATTTGAATTTGCAGTTGCCCTTCTCGCGACAATTTCGCCTCACTTTGTGCCAACAATCGCCGTCAGCTTGGAACGGTCGTCGAATTTGACCAAAGTTCGGAAATGTCCATTTTCGCATCGGAACCATTGACAATTGACACGGAGACAATGGCATTGACAAAGGAAGCGAAGGAATGTTTGGAAAATGAAGGGAATGAAAAGCGGAGTGAACGGCGGCATCTTTTGGCGGCGGCCGCGCCAGAGGGGGAAAAAGAGTGATCAAAAGGAGGAGTGACGGAGAGAGAAAAAAAGAAAGGAGGAATTAATGAGCAAAGAGAGAGAGAGAGAGGGGGCGGGGGGGGGAAGTGATCAGTTGGGACAAAAAGTGCCATTAATTTGTGTTTCATTTTTAGTGTGAATTTCATTAATTTATCATTTAAAAGTATAAATGTTTACCTTATTGTATTTTCTTTTTTTTATTTATGTCTCACAAAATGACTTTTCCCCTTTCAATTTGCTCCATTTTCACAAATTGTCTCCCGTCCGAATGACCGATTGTCATTCTCTTCCCTTTTTCTGGATGAGATGATGCTCCCCCCCCCCCTCTTCCGATAATATCCATTCCATCGCTCGCGGCGTTTTCTGGGTCTCTCTTTCCATCCCGTCGGGTAGTTTTAGGATTGAATGGGATCGATGTGCTTCCGTTGCGCACCATCGCCGTTTCCCCTCCGTTTCCCCTCCCTTCTCCCCTTCTGCTCATCTCTCCCCTCTCATTTGTGCCTCTCCACTTCAAATTGGCTGTTCATTTACCCTCAGGCGCTTTCATCATTTCATGCCGATTTACTGAATTAGAAATGGGATTAATTCATTCTTTAAATTTTGCAGAATGATCGGAAACCCCACGGCAATGTCTGTGGCCCTTTTTCTGTTTGCCCTCAGTCTGTCTAACATTGCCAATGGCATTGTCCATTTTGTCCAGGTCTTTTAACATTACTATGCCTTTCTGCTGGTCCATTCCCTCCCATTTGACCTTGTTCAGTTCGACATGGGCCACGAACGGTCCCTGCGCTTTCCGCGCCAGCACTCCGCCGGTGCGTCCGCCGCGCCTTCGTCCGATGCCGCAAAATCGGCACCGCTCTTTCAGCCGATAAGCAATGACTTGCCAACTCAGGTGAAGTGAGGAAAAAACAGCTGACTGAGCATGGTGATTGTTCAGCTTCAACTCACCGACAAGGACAAAGAAAACGTGGAGAAGGCCACTTCGTTCACCAATTCTCTGCTGGAACGGCTCGGATTGGCCGGACAGAACGACGCGCAGCAGCAAAAGGGCGACATCCGCCGGCAGCCGCCCGTCTCCTCCTATCAGACGGACGAACTCGCCGCGTTGGGTGCGGATTTGGCAGCGAATCGAATCGACTTGCATGTGAGGCAGTCACAGACGGAATGCCACCATTTTTGTTCTGTTCAGGGGTTGGCCAGTGGTCAGATTCCCGGGTTGGCACCCATTCCGGTGCCCGGCTTCGCTGGGCCACAGGACGCACCGACGGTGCCGGGCGTGAACACTATCCCCGGCCTCAGCAACTTCAATTACATCGTTGGTCAACTTGTGCCCCAAATGATCCCTCCCACCAACACTTTGCTCGGCTCGTCCATTTCGCGGCTTTTGCCAAAAGATGCGACCAAAAATTTGGCAAAAAATGTGTTCCGCGCTGTTCACCCCGCAGCAGAGAATGTTGACGTTGCGCGAATGATGGGCAGATGGTTTCAGGTGAAGGGTTTTCTATCTTTGGCATTCCTTTCTCTTTTTAATCTCTTTTGGTATTCTTTTCCGCTTTTCCTCCTCCGTTGGCACTTTTTCCTCCCTTTTTGGCACTCTCCGCTTTTCAGGTGATCAACAGTCCGCATGTCATCCGTGAGGCGTGCACCGTTTCCCATTTCGGCGCTCTGACCAACAACACTTACTCGGCCACTTTCACCATTCTGAAGTTTTACCGTGAGGGCAATTCGAATGGTCCGCCTCGCTTTTCGCTTGGCTACGGCTTCAAAGCGGGCGACACGGGCCAATTTCTGCTGCACTCGAGCAATTCACCAGACGCAGAGCCATTTTGGGTGATCAAACTGGGCCCACTGAACGAATACAATCAGGTGAAATGGATGAAATGCCAAATGATGGTCTTAAAAAGCCAAAATTTTGCTAACTCTTACAGTACGATTACGCGGTGGTGTCCAACTGGGTACGGTACCCCGTGTTCGTCATCGCGCGGGACCCGGAACGGTTCCATCGGCAGCACATGAAAAAGGTTGGCCCAAAAGGCGATTGAATTGGCAAAAGTCTCTCCGATCAGACATTTCGAATTCGAATTTGACCTTCGATTGCTTAAGGTCCTTCAATTCCTCGAGGACAACAATTACATTAATGTTGTGAGTGTTTTTTTTTTGAATGTTTTTACTTTTTTTTGCGAATTTTTCCCTTTTTCAGATGACAAAAGCGTTCAATTTAATTTCTCCCGTCGATTATTCACAGTAATTAATTAATGTTTCATTTTAATTGATTTTTTTTCTGTTCAGGTGTCAATATACGCCCACATTTTCGGGAGCGGGCAGATAAATTTGAACAAATGTTAAAATTGGCTTAATTTTCAAATTTGACTGTTTGTCTTGTGATCACTTTTCACTTTTTCCTTTCTTTTTTTTTAATTTTTAATGATTAAAGCTGAGCCAACGAATTAATTGCATCATAACTCATAATCAAAGTGTCGGCTCTTACTAAATTATTAATATTTGCACAGATTGGAAACTTTTCTCTTCCTTTGGATTTTCGGGGAAATTTAAACGCCCAAAATGGAAAAAATTGCATTTGATAAATATTGGAAATGAGAAGCAAAAGTCTGACTTTTCTGTTGCTGATTGTCTTTGCCGCCTTTTTCATCAGCCAATGCCACGGGCAAAACGAAGACGAAACAGCGGAGGAAAAGAGAAACGGGGAGGAGGAGGGAGGACGCGCCCAACTCCACCAGGGGGAGCAATGCCCCGCGGGCGATAGCCCAACTCAAAGTGAGCCGTGCCGTGGCGAACGGACCGATCGGCGGGGAGAATTCCCCCAAATGCCAAACCGACATTTTCAGAATGTTCGAGAAGTTCGACGTATTGTGGCACTGGTTTCTACTGCAAACTATTCCAACGGAATTCGGGCAATAATATGCGTTTTTGTTGTCGGAGGAGCCGTAGAAGCGGCGGAAGAGTAAACGGAAAGAGTCAAAGGTACAGCGACAAAATGCAAAAGGCGAAGCAGAAGAAGCAAAAGCAAAAGGACAAACTGAGAAGACTGAAAACACAGAGAGCGCAGGGACACATCGATGACGAGCAGTACAGGGAGAAGAAGAAGAATTACAAGCAGAAGAAGGACAAGCAAAAGCTGAAGGCACGCAAAAACAAACGCAAACTGAACAATGGGCACCAACAAATGTGGTGAAAGGAGAGAAAGGAAGAGAGGAAACAAAAGTTGGAGAGACAAAGGGAAGTGAAGAGAGAGAGAGAGAGGAGAGTGATCGCATGGAAAAGTGACAGGACGGAAGAGTAACCGGAGGAGAGAAGAGTGATCGCATGGAAGAGCGTTTCGACAGATGCAAAGGGAGTGACAGAACGGGGGAGAGGAGTGATCAAAAAGGAGGCAAATGAATGTTGGAAAATTTTATCGTTCGGATAAATGTTTCACAGTACAAAAAGAATTAATACAAAAGAGAAATGAACGCTTTGATGACAGATAAATGGGTAAAAAATTAAATGAAATAAGTTTAGCAAATACAAAAAAGTAATCGTAAAATGAATTATGAAAAGCCGTCCCCGGTCGACTTTAAGAATTTCGATCGTAGGAAGAAAATGGGCGCGAATGCCCTCTTCGGCTTAAGAAGGTCGTTGGTCGGAAATGGCCATGACGGCATCGATTGCCGCGTTGCGCAGTCGTCGGTAAGTGCCGGTCAGTTCGCCCATGCCTTAATAGCCACTCAATTAGCTAGTGCTATTTAACGGAATGTCATTTGCCTGTCTTCATCCCGTTGCACACATAAGCGATGACTAATTCCTCCTCCGGGTCCACCATTAGCGTCGATCCTCCAAATCCCGGGTGTCCAAACAGCCATTTGCCCTTAAGCATAAACAGAAAGCGTCCAATATAAAATTCTCTTCCAATCGTATGCCCTCTCCTTTTTCCTTACCGATTTTCTCGGGTGCTTTTCATACATAAAGCCGAAGCCACGACTGACGGGGATCATCATGACGTAATCAATCCGGTCAACAAATTGAGGTTTTAACAGCCGCGTCAGCGATTTCGGCGAGATTAGTTCGCCGGAAAGCATCAGAGAGAATATTTTGGCGACGTCTTTCGCACGACTAACGCCGAGGGCGGCCGCTTGTTCGAGTTCAAATAATTGCGGATTGTTGAAAGTGTTGGTGTTCTGAAAACAGGCAAATTATTAACAAATAGTCCACAAATTAATTTTACTTTTTCCACACAAATCCATGGCGGATTTTTAGCGATTCTCGAGCGCAAGCAATTATTGGTACGTATATGCATAATGGCGGGAAAAACTATGATTCGCGGGTCGTAGACGATTTCACGCAATTGAAAGGGCAGAGAAGGACGAGTAAGGTGAGAAACGGTGTGAGAGAGGGACAGAGGGAGGCCGAGGTGAAAGTCAATGTCTGAGAGGGGAGAAGCAATGCTTAATCCATCCGATCAACGGAAGGCGCTTAAGCCCACTGTGTTTGTCAGTGATTTCTTCGCGCACAAATTGACTAATGCCGCGCTTCTGCGGGTCCACCCGACGGATGATCTGATCGATCAGCCAGCCAAAAGTGACGGCATGGTACCCACTCCGAGTTGTGCCTTAAACACCCTTAGTTTGTGCTTTTGTCTCGCCATTTTCTGCACCGAGTGGCCAATTTGGCGTTTGCGCTTCAAGGATTTGTGCCATTCGGACGTGGTCCCGTGCCGCTTTCATCGTCACCGTCTCATCCAAAGCGGCGAGCCCAGCCCGGTGCAGAAGGACGTCCTCCAGCGTGATGTTCTCCTTGCCGTTGCGGGCGAACTCGGGCCAGAACACGCTGATTTTGTCGGAATAAGCGATGTGGCCACGGTCGATGAGCATTTGAACCGCGAGGGCAGCGACTGCCTGGGCCAAAACAAATGACGAATTGAAATCCGATGCGCGTTTCACCTTCGTCACTGAGAACAGAACCGTCCGCGTCTCCTCGCCCCACCGCTTCAGCGACGCTTTGTCGGCGTATCCCCCGCACAAATCCACCACCAATTGGCCCTTCCAGTAAATGGCCAACGACGCCCCCTCCCGCTCCCATCCGTCCGCAAAGTGTCGCCTGAGGGGAGGCAATGGCAATGTTAAAGTGTCCGATCAGTGCCCTTCTCCCTCCAGTGCCGTTGGTCGGCCCTTTCCCTCTTCCACCTGAATGCTTTTTCAACGTTGGCAAATTTTGGGGAGCATTTGCCGAAGACTGTCTTTTCCGCGTTCATTGCCTTCGCTTTGTCCGTTCGTCCGCACTTTCTCTCCCCACGGCGTCACTTCTTCAAAGAGTAAATTTGGTGGTTTATGTCACCAGCAGCAAAAGTTGTAAGAATTCATTTTTGGAGGACTTTTTTCCCTAATGGAATGAGAGAATAGTTTAAAATTGCGTTGTGCGATTGGCCGAATTAATTGGCAGAGAAAGGGCGAGAAAAAGAGCAGCAGAAATACCAGTTTTGAAGGGGAATTGGAATTTTGTTACGCCTTGAATGGTCTAATTAATAATAATAATAATTTAATTATGGGTGTTCCCAACAATCATTAGTTAATTAACTAAGGGAATCAGTGAACGGAGGACCGATGATCACCTGCGGATTTTATTACAAAAAGCGAAAATGAAATGTCAGAAATACATTATTTAACATTGATTCTTAAATTTATCATTTAACAATGAATAAATCATAATTTAATGAATTGTATTATTAAAAATAAATAAATAAACTTCTATGTATGAATATGCAAAACGATCATTTATTTGCAAGACATTAATTACAATAAGCCAAAAGAAAAAAGTGCCATTTCTATCGTATTTTTGGGGAGTCTCCTTCTGCTTTGCTGCTGTTAAATTTATTATATTGCGTCTGATTTTTGCCATCAGTTCGTCCATCGGAAATTGCTTTGAGAGAGTCAAATGCAGCCAATTTCAATCGTCTGAATGTTCGTGTCAGCTCACCCATGCCTTAAGCGAAGCTTATCGAACTCGAAAATGTCACAATCAGCGGATGCTCTTTTTTACCGGACTTCATCCCATTGGACACATAAGCAATGACCAATTCCTCCTCCGGGTCCATCATCACCGATGATCCGCCGAACCCCGGGTGTCCGAACAGCCATTTTCCCTAAACGAACAGAACACGGTTTAATACGTGTGAGAAATGCCGCGGTTTATATTGGCAATGAGTGGGAAGGGAAACCCATTGAGTGAGCAAAGGTATAAAAATCATTTAGGTACATATCAAACATAAATGTTATCTAAATTTCAGTAGTATTTGCCAAAGTTTCCATTCGTTTGACTTGTCTTCGTCTTATTGCTATAATAGTTTAGCATTTGGAGCTTTATCAACAATACCTATCGAATACGTACTGCAAATCCACCCAAAAAATGCGAAAAATTGTTGTTTTTTAGCTCGCGCCCCCCTTTTTTTGGGCCTTCGATATCGCAACCTGTTTTCGAGTTTTTGGAATTGTTGTTTCTCATTGTCACAATAAACTTAACCATATGATGGATAATTCACAAAGAAAATTGGTTGCAATTTTCTCACTTCTTTCCTAGGGTGCTTTTCAAACATAAAGCCGTGCCCTTTGCTGAATGGCACCTTCATCACGTAATCAATTTGGTTTATGATTTGAGGTTTGGACAGCCGAATCAGCGATTTGCGTGAGATCAGTTCGCCGGAAAGCATCAGAGAGAAGATTTTGGCGACGTCTTTCGCACGACTAACGCCGAGGGCAGCCGCTTGTTCGAGTTCAAATAGTTGCGGATTGTTGAAAGTGTTGGTGTTCTGAATATCTAATTTTATTATTTCGTTTGAATTTTTATCAAAGTCCCACTCCGTCTATCCGAATCCATGTTGCATTCTCTGCAATTCGCGTTCGTAAAGAATTTCTCGTGCGCAAATGAAGAACTCCTTGAACGACGATCACTCGTGGATCATAAACAAATTCACGCAATTGGTACCAAAAGGAAGGAAATGTGAGACGAGAAACGGTGTGAGAGAGGGACAGAGGGAGGCCGAGGTGAAAGTCAATGTCTGAGAGGGGAGAAGCAATGCTTAATCCATCCGATCAACGGAAGGCGCTTAAGCCCACTGTGTTTGTCAGTGATTTCTTCGCGCACAAATTGACTAATGCCGCGCTTCTGCGGGTCCACCCGACGGATGATCTGATCGATCAGCCAGCCAAAAGTGACGGCATGGTACCCACTCTCACCTTCTCTCTCTCTCTCTTAGTTTGTGCTTTTGTCTCGCCATTTTCTGCACCGAGTGGCCAATTTGGCGTTTGCGCTTCAAGGATTTGTGCCATTCGGACGTGGTCCCGTGCCGCTTTCATCGTCACCGTCTCATCCAAAGCGGCGAGCCCAGCCCGGTGCAGAAGGACGTCCTCCAGCGTGATGTTCTCCTTGCCGTTGCGGGCGAACTCGGGCCAGAACACGCTGATTTTGTCGGAATAAGCGATGTGGCCACGGTCGATGAGCATTTGAACCGCGAGGGCAGCGACTGCCTGGGCCAAAACAAATGACGAATTGAAATCCGATGCGCGTTTCACCTTCGTCACTGAGAACAGAACCGTCCGCGTCTCCTCGCCCCACCGCTTCAGCGACGCTTTGTCGGCGTATCCCCCGCACAAATCCACCACCAATTGGCCCTTCCAGTAAATGGCCAACGACGCCCCCTCCCGCTCCCATCCGTCCGCAAAGTGTCGCCTATTGAGGAATAAAAAACTATTAAATTTTAAAACAAAATTGGCTGATAATCATGTCAATAATTTGACAGTCAAATACAGATTTTAAAAAATATACATATCATAAAAATTAACTTTCCCACTGATTTTGAACTTGAAATTATCGTGAATTATGGTAACCCCCCATTTTCTATACAAATACGATCACGGTTGATCTGAATTAGAATCGCTGACGCTTCAATATTACCTATTCATTTTACCTAAAAATCCTGTCGACTTTGGCGAATTTCGGTGAGCATTTGCCGAAGATTGTTTTTTCAGGCCTCATTAATAAACAAAAATGACTCAATCAGTCTAAAATTTTTTAAGTCATTTTAAATTAGGCCAATTAAATCTATTAGTTTTAACTTTCGTTATCGAAACTTGCGTTTGGTTGTGCTTTTTGACTGATTAAATGGAAATAAAATTTCACTGTTAAACACTTATCAGTCAGTTTGGTATTAAAAGGAATATTGAAAACATTGCGGGAATTTGCAAGCATAACAATTATCGTGTTAGCGTAGTCCACAAACAAAAATAGGCATTTAACTAATTGCGTTGTAACACTAAAGGAGAGTAAAATACATGTTTTTGCGCAACCAGATGAAAACGGGTCTTTTCCACACAGTTCCAGTGCTTCCTTAAAATAACGGGGGGACTGTCACACCATAACCCAATCCATTCATTAATTCAACGGTAATAAAGGCAAAGCCAAAGAAGACAAAAAGTTATATTGACATTGAACCACTCACAACTGTAACCGAATGACAAATTTTTAGTGTCTTTTATGTACAACCTAATCATTTTTTACACGCACGCGCTTTAAAAATACTTCATTAGCCGAAGTAAAACATTCACAGAGAAAGTCAATAGCTTTAGCTCTTTAGGCCAATCAGATCAACAATTCTCATCATCATCTATTTGCGACGCTGTCCTCCTCCACCGAGAATCATTGCCATCCGAATGAAAATGTTTAAAATGTCCATGTAAATCGAGAGTTGACTTGAAGGAAAGATTAACCATTAGAATATGAGTGATATCTGTTTTGCTTACGCATTGATCGGATCATAGTGACGAACTGAAGCCAATTCCATCTGATGACCCCCAAATCGGCTATAATAATGCTGTCCTTCGGCCATTTTGACCACACGCTGAGTGTCATGGAGAAGAAACACCGAAAAAAGAATAAGTCCACCATAGACAACAATCGAAGCGAGACCTAAAAAAACAAAAAAGATTTGGATTTGATTTAGTTAGTTTTACTTGCGCCAAGCGCAGTGTTTGGTGGAAAAGCGAATGTGCCAAGACTCGCAACGAAGACAACGCCCAAACCCATCGCCAAAGGGCCAGCCATGTTCAAAAATTTGTCAGATGGAGCGCAGATCGCAGTGGCGGATAGACCTGTTATTTAACAAATAATTCGGAAAATATAAAAGCTGCACCTCCAACAAGTCCAGCCGTACACCAAGCGGCTCGCATAAGGGCGGGTCCACCAACAAAACAAAGGGGAGCCAAAACTGCACCAAGAATGCCACAATGAGCCAACCAAGCCAAATGTTTGGCAGCCGAGTTGCCATGGTAGTCGATTTTTTGAACAACGATACCAGAACCAATAATAGCAGCGAGAGAACCAAACCAAACCTAAAAAGCAATTAGAATATAAGCAAATTTCATTTTAATCCAGCGGCGCCTTCTGGCAATGACAACACCCGTTTATCGTAAAATTTGTTTGAACGGAAAATTTTTTTGGCTGGCGGAAAGGCAAAAGTGTCGTCTGGGAACGGTACCGCCGCGCCAAATCCCAGGGTCGTCTCCGATGACTAACCAGAAGTGATGGAGCGCTGGTAAGAGCCAAAATTCCAGGACTACGGGCAGCAGCCACTCCAGCACCCGCAGTCAAGGCAAGGCTACCAGCCAAATAAGCGTAGGTCGACTGAAGTCTCTGACGAACATAATCAGGCCATAAACTAAAAAACAGGATAAAAAGGATTACTGAGCGGATGAATGTCTCGGCGAAATTTAAGTGAATTAAAGAACAAATCCTCGCATAAGCCAAGAAAAACGTACTTGGAACGAACAGCAGCGCTGTCGACAGTCGTGGTAAGTCCGTAGTAGCACAACATTCCAATGCCAAAAACTGAAGCCCCGGCAAGTGCGTAAGTTCCGACGATAAATGCTGAAATAACGAAAAATGGAAAAGAGAGTAAGTCACAGAAATACGTTTGCCAGTGGTAGGGCCGAGAAGGCGTTCACGAAGAGTCGGCGCAACCTGACGCGCAGCAAAAGCTTCTTTAAAGCGAAATGCCTAAAAAGCAATGGAAATAAATAGGAATTAGAAAGGTACTCGACTCACATATTGTCCTGCTCCACCGGAAGGCCGGAAACCATAGCGAGCTTTGGAAAACGCAGAAGTTGTCAAATATCGAATAGACGGGAGGTTGTTCGGTTGGAGAACAAGTCGTGAAATCATTTTATAAGTTATTTTTCTCTAAATAAGAATCAGGCATTTTTCCAGTTGTAATCCCCCGTAAAAATATCTTGGCATTATAGATAGGGGTCGACAAAACCAAAGGGTTACCCTCTTGGTTTTCAAAGAAACCTATATGAATTCAAGAACATCTTTGCAAAAATGAGATTTAGCCAAAAAACCTCCATCTATTTCTTTCAGTGTTAAATTGAACAGTGAGAAAAACAAATAAGTAAATAACCTATCATTAAGGGATTAACTGGAAAAATCATGAGCAAAAGGCAGGAAATCCAGAAAATTCCAAACATGCCGGTTATTTAAATTATAAAAAGACCCGATCAATTACAGAATAGAATGATAAAAACCGTCTTTGACGAAAAATGGCAAAATATGCAAAAAAAAATCGAATATATACAAAAAAAAAATTTTTTGGCAAAATACATACCTATACAGAAAAACCCAAAATATGAAAAAAACTCACAACACATAAAGAATTAGTTTATTCATATATGTAGGAAATGTACAATAGTGCGTCGCAATAACATACAAAATACACAGAGAGGCAACTCAGGGCCAAGTGATATATGCATATACAATTATACATGGAGGCAACTTGGGCCAAATGATTTACAAACATCCTCTTTTAATACAACAGGCAGCACAGTTCGTTCTTCGGAGGTGTGCACGAATCGCCATCCCATTCGTTCCTCATTCCTGCGCGTCGCGGTATCTCCAGGCGTCGGTCGGCGTACCAGTCCCAACGCGTTGAAAATGGCGCGGCCTCCACTGGGGTCTCCGTTGTTCTTTGCGTCGCCTGTCCTCGTCCCGCTGGTGTTGCTCGATGAAGCGCTTGACTGAAAAACAAGGGGAAAACTAATTAATTCATAATTCCAAATTCCTCCCTCCCCTCCCACCTTGGTTCGCCATTTTTGTGTCGTTGAAGTACAGAGCAGCGGTGAGATGACGCCACAATTTTCGGCTTTCGTTGTTCTTCTGGTCCAGCACCTTGACACATTCCTGTGGAAATTAGAAATTGGTGCATTGAAATTCATTTTTATTTGGGCATTTTCTCACCTTTGTCACGTCGCACTTCGCCCGCACATTTGTTAAAGAGTTGGAAGGCTCCGCGTGCAGTTCGCTTCATGACACAAATGATCAAGGAGAGTGAGAGAATAATCGTAGAGAAACGGATAATAACATAGATAAAGACGATGATCAGAATGTACAATGAGATCGATAATGATAATGATCAGAGAGAAAGAAGGAAGAGAAAATAATCAAAAAAATTTAAATTAGAGAGAATGGGGGAGTGATTCGTCTTCCGTTCAATTTGGCACTGATTTGTTTTCCCATCGCCACAGATTTTCACCACCACCGACCACAGATTGGCACTCTCCGCCTCATCAACAGTTTCCGGAAATGGCTGAAACAGAAGGAGGCGCAACAGAGTCAGGTCAAGCAGCGCATTGCCCACTCCCACGACAGTGAGTCGTCATTGCGCGAGTTGGAGCAGGAACAACTGGTGCGGAACATCATTCAGCGGAGTTTGGGGGCACGGAGGGGGAGTACTGTAATACGAAATTCATTCTCTTTTGAGTGGCTATCCCATTGAGGGATTTCTGCACGCACATCCCCCCCCCCTCCCCAAGTGAAGGCTTTACCTTTATCCCTTCCCCCTTCGTTTACCCCCTATGTTCCACCCCCGCCCCTTCCATCCGTCCTTCCTCCCCTCTTTCTTCCTCTCTTCTGTGTAATTTGCATCTTCTTCCATCATCCTTTCACTCGTCCATCACTCATCTCCCCCATCCCCCCCCCTCCCCCCTTTAACCCGCAAATCCCCCAAATCCGACCTTGGTCATCTTCATCCCTCCTCAGTCAATGTATTATTATTCTTTCAAGGGATTACCATATTATTGTAATTCTCACGTCCCAATAGCCCTCCCCCAAAGTTCGGTTCGGGTCGCATCGCACTTCCGAAGAACATGGGTCGCGCATGGAACTCGATTTTGGCACTGTATCCGGTTTGCAAGCAGCTGAGTTCAACCTGTGTGGAAAAATTGTTTGCTGAAAAAGCAAAATTGAGCAAAATGGACCCACTTTTCCAGCGAGTTCAAACCACGGCTTTCCGAAGACGTTGCGCGCGAAGGCATCTGGGAAGGTGGCCATGTACGTCTCATTGTGCTGAAAATGGTGAACAAACGATTAAAACCATAACAATTGGCACAAAAAATTCCAAAACTCACGTTTTGGAGTCGAACAGTCGCCCGGCCGATGTTGCGGACGCCCACCGATGTAAGCCCAGCGATGTGTGACTCGGTGTAAATGTGCGATGTGCAGGTCACGCCGGATTCCGGATGTTCGACGTAAAAGGCGGAGATGGGCGGATGATGGCTGACTTGCTCGCCGATGAACGTCATCTGAAACGTGGGAACAAATGTTAGATTTCTCAATGAGTGACGAGGCTATCACTTAAACTGGACCTGGTTGGTTGCTGAGCCCGGGAACGGTCCACCGGCGGTTCGGCTTGCGGACAACGGCACGCCAGGCAGGGTCCAACGGCAACGGAACACTTCGCCTAGGATCGGATTGTACGGCTTCTTCGCGTCGTCGGTTTTGCGTGCAGGGTAGAAGGAGTTCAAGTAGTATTTGAGGACGGCAAGGAATCTGAAAAATTGTTGATTCAAAAGCGAATAAACACTGTTTCTCAGCCGTATTCTCGTAGGCGCCGGCGAACCTTCGCCTTTTTAAAAAGCCATGCCAATAAATGGGGATTTGGTCCCGGCATGTACGTCTCCGATATTAGTGGGACAACCCTAATTCGGATTGTCAAAATGGAGGTCGAATTTGCATTTAAGACGACTAAACCCTCCTATTAAACGCCACCGATGGCGTCGATCATTGCCCCTTCGCGCACATGCGCCTCGGCGGAGTGAATGTTGCAGAACAATTGTTGCGAAATCACTCCCTCGCCTTGGTCCCAAAGTGCCAAAATGCGTTTCAGCTTCTCGGATTGCTGAAAGTGCGTTGGCATGTGATTAGAAATGTATTTTACCCCCAGGCGAAGGACGTCAATTGGGACGGATTGGTCAGCAAATAGCAGAAGAAGGACACCTAACAAATAAGGGGGGAGGGACATTAAATGGGTAATAAAATTGCCATTAAAATCCATTTAACCAAATTTTGTAGAAATGGAAAATGTGACCATCGAATGACACCAAAACTAATTGCAGAAAACCCATATTTATAGTTGAAACAAACCAACAAAGTGACGGAGAGTCGGTGCTTTGCCAGCCCCTTTTGTCATTAGTAGTTAATTACCCAATCAACCACCGGCGGAGAGTACGGTAAGTGTTCCTCATCACTCACAAATTCCCCTCACCTCCTTTTTGGTGGGCTGTGAGTGGGCGTATTCCGTGCAAATTTGTGCCTCCTCCCTTCTGCCAATGCGCTGACTCTCCGCCGCATTGCCCCGTTCTTCGGCGACCACCAAACGCTGCAGAGAATGGCTGTATTCTGAAAGAGAACGAATGAATGGCCACACACACCGTAGTAATTAATGAATGATAAATACATTTTTTTCACTCTTGGATTATTCAATTTCAATTTCGAAAGAAATAGGTTTCCGATTAAAAATTCCCCTGCCCTTTTATTACGTTTTATTGCGTTTGGGTCCCTCTTCTGCTGTTGTCCTCCTTTTCCGTGCCATTGTCGTGTCTCCAAATGGGCCACTTTGGCCTCGTAAATGCGTCGATTGCCCGCATTCACTGGCCCCCAATGCAATTGCGGTGGCGCAACCGTTCGCGCAGTTCGTCCAGCCGAAGCATGGCGAATTGGTGCCGAAGTGCGTCCAGCAAAGCCTCGTCAGAGTGGCGTTGCACAGCATCACCGTCATCATCATCACCATCGCTTGGCTCACCATCTCTACAAACTCGGAAAATTCTTAAATTATTGGAGCCGCGTTTCCGTAAGCAAAAGGGTCTCCCCTACAGTTGCCATAAAACAAAAGTGCCAATTTTTCCACTTTCTTTAAAATTCCCCCTCCCCTCCACCATTTCCGCTCTTTGATCGTCTTCATCCTTCTCGTCACCGTTGTTGTTGTTGCTGTCCTCCTCTCGTGCTGTTCGCCATGTCTCCAGCCTGGCCACGTTCAGTTCGTCGTCCGTCGTTGTGGTCCCCGTGGTGTTGTCATCCGTCAGAAATGCCTCCCTTACAATTAGCCAATTAAAAGCATTTATATGTTAAAATCAACCATTTCAAATGAGAGAAATGACGGTCGCAAAGAATGTCATCAAAAACAACGAAAACATAAATAAAACAAGATTCCACAAAGTTTACCTTTTTTGATGAGCTAATAACAAAAATTAAAATTCAAAAATTCGCATTTCGATGGGTTTAGGTGTTCAACTTTTTATTGGAATTAGGGTCCGGAGTTTCAGAATTGGTCGAAATATATCCGTGTGGTTTTTTCAGATTTCACGAAATCAAAAAATAAACGATGATTTCCGTTAATTTTCAAATGCGAGTCAATGGATTGCCTAAACTTTGTCGAATAAATAAAAATTTCAGAAAAAAATGTCAGCGTTTTTGTGTCCGTCCTCAACCCCTATCGTTTTGCAATTTGTCATTCAAAGCATAGATTCTATCAAAGGTCGCGCGAATCGGTGGAAATTGCGCTCAGCGCCGCGTCTCCCAATTTGAAGATGGACTCCAAGACGGACAGTTCGGCGGAGGTCGTGTCGAGGCCTGCAAATGGGAAAACGAAATTTTTTGTCGCCAATTTTATTTCGACAGAAAGGTAAGTATTTGATTTTGAAATGAAAAACCCAAAATGGTAAGGCTCACTCAGCACGTCACTACCAACACTCGCCTGTGAATGCGATCCAATCGTTGACGCAACAGCCGGCACCGATCAGTTCCGAGCCGCGGTTGACCGTCCCGGCGACCAATGGCACTTTGGCGAGCGAGGCGAACTCGCGCTGCACCTCCGGCGGTGTTTTTGCTGCCACCAACGCACCGTTTGAAGTCATCGCCGCGTAAGAGCCCACCTAAATTGACGAAGGGTTTTTTGTCGGTTCGGCTTAAAACAGCGGTGAACTGCTTGAATTCGTGGTTCCCAAAAACGGATGAACATTTTATTGTCGGTTCGGCATAAAAATGTCCGTGCCGCCAATGTTGTCATCATTTTTGTACAACCGTGCGATGCCTTCCAACGCGCCCTAGTGGTCGGTTGAGACAGAGTGCCAACAGTTGGCCAAACTTGGCACGAGCGTCCGCCAATTTCCCATCACGTTCAAGCCTAAAATGAAAATTTAATAAAAATACGTGCAATATGAAAAGAAATACTAATTTTGCAACAGATTTTGGCTCATTCGACTTTTTGCTCGAAATCGGGTTCGGGGCGAAATTAATGTCAGATTCGGATTCACCGGCTCTTAAAACTCTTAATACGATCTTTTCTCGACAAAAAATTTCAAAATTTTGATTTTTTGAAAAAGGGGGACTACCATCGGTACTATTACCCCATTTTTCATTGAAAAAACCGGAACAGAATGAAATTTCGCCGACAAATTTTTTTCTAAAATTCGGCGAAATTTGGGGTACACCCAAAAAAGCATTTTCATATTGTCGGAGAAGGGGAAAACGTACTCCTTTGCATAGGTGTGAAACACTTCCAGCCTGTACTTGTTGGAATTCCGGTGGTTCGGCTGCAGTTGGACGGCAGCTCCAAGTCAGTCAGTGCGGCGGGGAAATTGCGACAGCCGGCACAAGCCGCGCCACGGCCAGCATACGCGTCGGCACAATGCTCGTACACATTGAGCGCCTTGTTGAAGCACTGGGCCAAGCAAAATTGAGGGGGAACAAAATACCAATGTCATAAAAATGGGAACCCAAAATTTTAGAGCCATGTCGCCCAAAAAGATTTTTGCCATGCCCGTGCCGTGGACAACCTTGATAGCCTCGAAGCATTTGTTGTCCCTCGTCAGTTCGGCATCCCGTCGCACGTGTGCCATCAATCGCCAATTTGAGCGACTGTTCGGCACGGAGCTGTTGCGCGGTTGGCATGGCCGATGATGAGGGTGACATGCCACCGCTGTCATGGCGCACGAAAGCGGCTAATTTGGCACTGAGTGATGGGAGGCCGGAGGAACGGGCACAGCCCAACGAAACGCCGAGCTGGGCGGACAAATTGGAGTTTTCGCGCATTAGTTGGAGATTTAAAGGGTTACGAACGAAAAATCACATTTTAAAACCCGTGTCTTTTGTTCGAAATTTCCCCCTCTCCCCCCGTCAAAAATGGTACTGAATCAACCACAAAAAATACCTTTTTTTCGGTGTAGCTGCCACTTTTAATTGCATGTAAAGTTCGGCCTAAACGTCCATCCCAGTCCACCCACGTACCTCGTTCTCGTCAATTTCCAACTCAATCTCTTCTCGCCATTACTCGTTTTTGTGTGCCTCTGAATGAACGTCTCCCAATGCCAGAATCATTTTATGTTCTCAATAAATGCGGCTTTGAAAATCAATTTTTAGAGTTATTGAGCTTTTCAATTTATATAGATCACAATTAACAAATTAATACCTTTGCAGCCTTAAATTTATTTCCATGTCAACAAGATCATACGTGTGAAATCAGCATTTACATGAAACGAGTTCGCTTAGCTTTGCTCCCTTGTCCATCGTCTTCTTCCGCTTCATTTTCCTCCGTTTCCTTCTCTTCCTCTCCTTCATTTTCCGCGTTTTTCTCCCCTTCCTTTTCCGCATTTTTCTCTCCTTCCTTTTCCGCGCTTTTCTCTCCTTCCTTTTTCGTCTCGTTGTCCTCCTTTTGCTCCACTTTTTCTCCCTTCTTCTTTTTGTCCTCCTCCATTTCCTCCACTTGTCCGTCCTTTTCCGCTTCTTCTCCCTTTTCCTTCTTTTTGTCTTCCTCCCCACCTTTCCCTCCAACGCGTTCCTTCAAAAATTAATTTTCTTTTCAAATTAAAAAATTTTTGATTACCAAAAAATTGGCATCCTCAAGAGCATCCACAACACTTACAGCGTCCAGAAAATTTTGCTCCATTCGGGACATTTTTTCCTCCGATTCTGCTGGGCGCTGACAAAGCGTGTTTCATTAATGGAAAAGGAAATAAGTTACAGTTCTACCTTTGACTTGGTCCGATCTGCCTTGAGCGCCTGCTTCAACTGTTCGTTTTCCTTCTTTAAATCCTCGTTTTCTTTTTCCAACTTAACCACACGATCATCCAACTCGGCAACACGGGCATTTGCCTCCTCCTTCTCCTTCTTTTCCTTTTCCAACTCAGCCGACATTCGCTCGCATGAACGTCTAAGGTCCTCGGCATTCTCAGATGCCTTAATTTTTTTTTTGTTTGAGAAAAAAACCCAATACAACCTTTTCCAGAAACTTTGGTTTTTTCAAAAGCTTTAGATTTTTCATTTTTAACTTATGTGCCATTAAAAAAATCAAAATAGAACCATTTTATTCAGAAAAACCATAAGGCCATAATATTGTTTTTTAAATTTTTGTGCATTGGCAGAAAACACTGAATTCGTTGATCAATATGACATTTGTGCATGCTTTACGCATGATAATTGCCCATAAAATCATAATTTTTTTCGTGGAACTTTCTTAAAAACAATTCTAATATTGTAAGTTAGAAAATCTAAAAAAAAATTTTCGAAGGGGGGGGGGAACAGTTGACTGCTGGGTAATAGTACCGATGGTATCACACCTTTTTTGAATTTTTTTTCAAAAATTTCAAGTCATAAAAATATTTATTATAAGGTTTTCGGGGTCGCTGAGCACGAATATGACATCCATTTCACCCAATTCCGAACCCCTGATCCGAATTCGAACAAAAATCGAAAACTCAAATTTTTCAAAATTCACATTTATCCAACAAAATCGCTCCAAACGCACGAAAAAAGAAAAAAAAAACAAAAAAAATTCAATGTTGGCATGGATAAAACTCAGAGACATGCAGCCAAAACTTCTAGTGCCAATTTCGCGTGCAATTTTTGGGCCGTAAAGTTCCGAAGTTCTTCTAGCACAGTAGCCATATAATAATTTTAAAAAAGAAAACATTAAAACAATGTCTGTTTCTGCTTTTTATGAATCTCCGTGCGTTTGGAGCAATTTTGTTGGATAAATGTGAATTTTGAAAAATTTGAGTTTTCGATTTTTGTTCGAATTCGGATCAGGGGTTCGGAATTGGGTGAAATGGATGTCATATTCGTGCTCAGCGACCCCGAAAACCTTATAATAAATATTTTTATGACTTTTGAAATTTTTGAAAAAAAATTCAAAAAAGGTGTGATACCATCGGTACTATTACCGACTGCTGTTTCGGCAGCGACATTTTAAGGCTCAACCCCTCCCCCCAATTTATGCATGGTTTAAAACTAACTTCCGACGATTCATTGTCAGGCACCTCTTCCTCGATGTGTGACCCATTCTCATCCGAATCGCTCTTAGGACTTCCTTCAGCGTATCCGTTAATGTTGCCGTTCATTTTTGATGGCTAAAAAAAATTCAATACAGATTTATAAACATTTTTTATAATAATTTTTTTGAAAACCACGAAATTCGTTTTGGAAAATTAGGATCCGTTGCTACTATGTGGTTAAAAACAAAGGGGAGACAACATGAGTATTATCATTAACACAAATCGGATTGGCATACAGACAAAGGCACACACAGTATGCCTGCCTACTTACTGTTGAAATGAGGAGGGAACGATGCATAACACATGCATATTAAGGAAAGAGGGCAACTTTCTTCCACACACTCTCTTTCTCTCACCCATAAGGGAGGGGGCGAGGTCATGGACAGATTTTGCGATAGGCAATTTTTTGAAAATTGGCGAACCGTGGCTAGTTGGGGTCAGAGTCCATTGCGATCTGAGACATGACCCCTCCCCCCCCCCCTCCCCCCCTAGCGCATTCTTCCTTAGGCAAAATGGACTTTCATTCAATTTCACCACAGATAAAAAAACAATTTTAAATTTAATGATAAAAAGGACGCACCAGTCGGCCCTTCATAAAGGTGAACAAAGTGCGCCGAAAGCGGCTCAACGTGCACACCAACTCCACGTGGAGGACAGCGACACCCGGACGCACGACCCATGCCAAAATTCGGTCCAACGGGCAAAAGTCGGCAACGAATTTGCGACATTGCACCGCGAGCAGAAGCGCGTCGAACGGAGGCAACACGTCTTTGTTGCTGTTTGCGGTGAAGAAAAAGTCGGCGGCAGCGTCCAAATTTGGCGGTGGCAATGTCGCGGAATGCGACTGCGGCAACTCGCTCTAAAATTGTTCCGATCCGTCAAAATTATGTGAAAGTCAATTGCAAGAATTTGCTCACCAAAAGTTGGGCCAATGCCCCTACGTCCAGCATAAATCGGCAAGTAAAGTCCGCTGGGAACACGCCCGACCCATCCGCCTGCACATTCGGAAATTTGTGCGGAGTTTTTGTCGTCTCAATGTCAAAGGCATTGCTCTGTAAAAAAAATTTGTTTTATTGAACATTTTTCGGCATTTCCCTCCCATTTCTGCTAACCTCCGTCAGTGCCGCTGTTTTCGCGTTGGGCTCCGTGCCGAGCACATGCGACCGACCGATGATAGCGCACAGTCGCGCGTCGTCTTCGCCACAACTTCCGCCTTTGTTCGACATGAACAAACGTCTCCCACCGCCGAAGTCGTCGCCATTATTTCCGTCTTTGTGCACCATTGACGAACGTCTCCCACCGCCGGAATACATTTTTAAGCTGCCGATAAAAACAAGGCTTTTGTTTGTAGTGTTTTGAGAGCCCCGGGCCCAACTCCATCTAGTGAAATTGCGACCACTCATTAAAGCAGTTAATTATGTGGAGAAAACAAAACTGTACCGCAAGAAAATGACTTCCTCCGGCGGCACGTCCCCATCGTCTTCAAAGCGTTTTCCCACGACGGAGACAAACAAATTGAACAGTAACACACTGTCGCCATTGTCGGCGAAGAAAAAGTAAACGGTGACATCAGAAAAGTCGGCAGTGGCATCCAATTCGGACGGTGGCAATGACGCGGAAAAGAACTGCGGCAAATCGCTCTAAATGTTTGGATCAGTAAAAATGCCAAATTGCGGTTGGGGTTTTCTTAATTCCCTGAAAAATCCCACGATTTCCCGTGCCCACTTTCGTCACATTTCTGCTGACCTCAGTCACTGCCGCTGCTTTTGCGTTGGCTTCCGCGCCGAGCACATGCGACAGACCGACAAAAGCGCACAGTCGCATGTCGTCGTCGCCATTATTTCCGTCTTTGTTCGCCATGAACAAACGTCTCCCATCGCCGGAATACATTTTTAGGCTGTCGATATAAAAGCCTTTAAAAAGACAAATATCAAAATTTTCGGCCAATGTAAAACAAATGGGTTGTGCTTTATACGTTTTAATAATATAATTAAATTGCTAATTAGATAACAATACATTCATGTACACTTTTATACAACTGTTCTTCAACTTTCTGTTTTGTCCACTAGTTTTAATACACGCAAACACATGTGTAGATACGCGAAATACACTCCTTAAAATCGGCGGAAGTGAAAGTGTGAAAGGCGTATAAAAATCGATATCTCATTCTACAGTATCCTTTTTATGTATTGGTTGCTGCAGGAGGCAGAGAAAAGATGAAAAAGAAGGGAGAGAGAGAGATGGACAGAGACGGAGAAAGCGGGGAAGAGAAAGAAATAGAGAAATATCAGCTCACTCATTTATACCTGAAAATTATTATGATAGTAAGACTAAAAAAATTATTGAAATTTATTAGAGGCAATTAAAGGATATTTGTTAAAATTTTATTGGTTTTAATAAAGCATCAATTACAAAAACAAATGATTAAATTTATTTGTTGTCAGCGTGATTTCAAAAAAAGAAACATTAAATGGAGTAATAAAAAAAGACAGACGCATAAACAAAAGAATGACTGGGAATTGATTGTCCTGAGAAAGTTTGTCGTTGCAATTCATCCAATTCAGAGAAAAATGCATTTTTAGCACATTAAACACAAACAAATCATAAACATAAGCGATAATAATTTAAAAAACGAAATGAAAAGGGAAAAAATATCAAAAATAGTCATTAATTAATTAATTGTCGTCAAATCGTTTGAGTGTTTTGTCTTCATCCTTCCGATCTGTGGCTCAGTCCTCCAAGTCCGTCTCGCGGATGGGCTGGCATCGCTCGTGTTGGAAAATGGCGTGCGCCTCGCGCAGCAGAAAGGCACCGAACTCGGCGATTTGTTTGCGCGACCATCGCGAGGCGAGCCCAGGGAACGATCCACGCACCACGTTGTTCAAATTGTCAACACCTTTTTGAGGGGCATCATTAATGGCAATTTGAGAGATTTAGTCTTTTTAAAAAGCCATGCCAATAAATGGGGATTTGGTCCCGGCATGTACGTCTCCGATATTAGTGGAACAACCCTAATTCGGATTGTCAAAATGGAGGTCGAATTTGCATTTAAGACGACTAAACCCTCCTATTAAACGCCACCGATGGCGTCGATCATTGCCCCTTCGCGCACATGCGCCTCGGCGGAGTGAATGTTGCAGAACAATTGTTGCGAAATCACTCCCTCGCCACGGTCCCAAAGTGCCAAAATGCGTTTCAGCTTCTCGGATTGCTGAAAGTGCGTTGGCATGTGATTAGAAATGTATTTTACCCCCAGGCGAAGGACGTCAATTGGGACGGATTGGTCAGCAAATAGCAGAAGAAGGACACCTAACAAATAAGGGGGGAGGGACATTAAATGGGTAATAAAATTGCCATTAAAATCCATTTAACCAAATTTTGTAGAAATGGAAAATGTGACCATCGAATGACACCAAAACTAATTGCAGAAAACCCATATTTATAGTTGAAACAAACCAACAAAGTGACGGAGAGTCGGTGCTTTGCCAGCCCCTTTTGTCATTAGTAGTTAATTACCCAATCAACCACCGGCGGAGAGTACGGTAAGTGTTCCTCATCACTCACAAATTCCCCTCACCTCCTTTTTGGTGGGCTGTGAGTGGGCGTATTCCGTGCAAATTTGTGCCTCCTCCCTTCTGCCAATGCGCTGACTCTCCGCCGCATTGCCCCGTTCTTCGGCGACCACCAAACGCTGCAGAGAATGGCTGTATTCTGAAAGAGAACGAATGAATGGCCACACACACCGTAGTAATTAATGAATGATAAATACATTTTTTTCACTCTTGGATTATTCAATTTCAATTTCGAAAGAAATAGGTTTCCGATTAAAAATTCCCCTGCCCTTTTATTACGTTTTATTGCGTTTGGGTCCCTCTTCTGCTGTTGTCCTCCTTTTCCGTGCCATTGTCGTGTCTCCAAATGGGCCACTTTGGCCTCGTAAATGCGTCGATTGCCCGCATTCACTGGCCCCCAATGCAATTGCGGTGGCGCAACCGTTCGCGCAGTTCGTCCAGCCGAAGCATGGCGAATTGGTGCCGAAGTGCGTCCAGCAAAGCCTCGTCAGAGTGGCGTTGCACAGCATCACCGTCATCATCATCACCATCGCTTGGCTCACCATCTCTACAAACTCGGAAAATTCTTAAATTATTGGAGCCGCGTTTCCGTAAGCAAAAGGGTCTCCCCTACAGTTGCCATAAAACAAAAGTGCCAATTTTTCCACTTTCTTTAAAATTCCCCCTCCCCTCCACCATTTCCGCTCTTTGATCGTCTTCATCCTTCTCGTCACCGTTGTTGTTGTTGCTGTCCTCCTCTCGTGCTGTTCGCCATGTCTCCAGCCTGGCCACGTTCAGTTCGTCGTCCGTCGTTGTGGTCCCCGTGGTGTTGTCATCCGTCAGAAATGCCTCCCTTAACAGACTTGACGTGGTTTCGGTCGGAGTAGGACAAAACGTCGTCGGACGAATTTTTGGACCATAACTTTTTTCTTTCTCAACCAAATTAAACATTCTTGATATTATTCGAAAGCATTTAAAAAACGCTATTAAACTGCAAATTTCCCCGATTTCGATCGTTTAAAATGCCAGGAACCCCATTTTCCCCTCATTTTTTCGAGTTTTGAACCGTTTTAAATGCTTTTCCGCGCCCAATTTTAAGCTTTTCTATCGTTCTCAGCACTTAAGAAAACCTATAAAAGTGTTTTTGTTCGATTTTGAGCCGATACCATATTCGGAAATTTTACCGTGGTCGATTTTGAAAATTTGTTCAACTTTTTTTTGGTCAAAATTTTTTTTGTTTAAAAAGTCCTGAACCAAGTACCCGGGGGTTTTAAAGGTCGTTGATCACGAATATGACAATTATTTGGGCCTGTTAAGCAAATTTGGCGCTACTTTGTGCTATTAATACTTAATATTCATCATTATGTGTACACGGCGAGTCAATTTTGGTCTCCCAGTGCAAATAAGTTTATTTTTTATTTAGTAATCAGAACGCCAAAACTTTTCAAAATTTAAAATTTTTTGTGGAATTTTCCCTTGTAAGAAACGCAAGAGCCGATCTCGAGTTAAAAACTTAACTTTCACAAAATAAACTTGGAATCGCTAGAGGAGGTCAAAATATTGGCCTATGCAAAATTTTAAGAAAAGTTACCCACAGGAAAAAATCTTTTCCCAGGGCAAATTTTTTCTTTTTCTCATTTGGGCGTACTATTTCCTAGTCTCTAACATATAAAATAACACATGAATCATTTATTTGCCAATAAACAATCTTTTTAAACTTTTGACTAACTTAGAAATATTCTTCAGAATTTTCCCTTCAAAATGAGCATAAAATGATTTTATTTGTTCTAGTATTGACCAAGTTATAAGCTAAAAAATTTCAATAAAATCAGCAGTAAAAAATAGTCTAACTCTTTGTATTTGAAATTTTTTTCTTTTGGCGTTCTGTAATTAATTATATTTTATTTGTTTGCTTTAAAAAATTGAATTTTATACACAAACACAAGGAGGAATTGAACCTGAGCCCCTCTTTTTGTTGACTAACTCACAGACCACTAAGACGAAAAAACCAACATATTTGCGCTTGGAGCCCAAAATTGACTCGCCGTGTGTAAAAAACAAAACAAAAAATTTTGACCAAAAAAAAAGTTGAAAAAATTTCAAAATCGACCACTTTTCATATAGCGCCGAATTTATTTGCCATTGGATTTTGGCTAATGGATTGTCGCGAACTAATCAATGATCGAATCAGGGGCAAAAATATTTAGGTTGGCTCAAATATGGAAAATTAACAGCGTTTTTAAGCCTCGGATAAATTAAAAAAAAATTAAGAAATGAAATTAATTACTTGCCAAAAATCAAAATTCTGTTACAATTATTTTGTAAAACAGTGAAATGAAAGAGAGAGGTATTGTCAAACAGACAATAATGAGCTGAGAATACCAAGTTTTTGAACCGGTTCAAAACTCGAAAAATTCAGAGATTTGGCACTATAACTTTTTTTAAACGATCAAATCCCCACAAATTTGGTACCATTCGAAAGCTCTTGACGAGCTAAGTCTAAAAAACAAGGTATAAATTCGAACCAAAAGCATCTAGGCACTGGGACAACTGAGTCCCAGTGAAAATTGACACTTCAGTACCAAAAAAATAAAAGTTCTTATATAATGCGCGAAAATCGTTTAGCCTTGAATATCGAGTATTGCGCTAAGAAACCGCCGCACACTCGACTACGGCGGCCAGTAGGTGGGGCGAAACTACGGAAGAAGTCCGCGCGTGATCCGCAGGCGGTTGACTGATTGGCGGGGGCCCTTCGGGCCCCCGCAGTCAACCGCCTGTGGCGTTCGTCTACGTCTTCCTCCGCCCTCCGTCTCGCCCCACTACTTGCTCCGTCTTCGCATGCTCCCTTTTGCGTAATTTTGCAATTAATTATTGTTTTATTCATCCTTTATTTTCTTTGGTACTGAAGTGTCCATTTTCACTGGGACTCAGTTTTCCCAGTGCTCAGATGGCATCGGTTCGACTTCATTTTCTGATTTTTAGATTAAGCTCGTCAAGAGCTTTCGAATGGCACCAAATTTGTGGGGATTTGATCGTTTAAAAAAAAGTTATAGTGCCAAATCTCTCAATTTTTCGAGTTTTGAACCGGTTCAAAAACCGGTTTTTTGGCATTTCCGCAACTCGAGACATATTTTTCCATGCTTAGCTCCTTGAGTCGAATCGATTGGTATATCATTCGACCGTTTTTTTCACGGGGCGTTCACTACAGTTCACCCAAATGTTTTAAGAACTGTTGGATTGTATACAACAGAAGTCGGTAATAGTGTACTTTGTACCTCCCCCCTTTTTTTTGAAAAAGAAAATTTTCAAAAAAAATTTTCGAAACAAAGTTGTTTTATGGGTTTTCAGGGTCGGAGAATCAGATTCTGATATCTATTTAAATGACTTTTTTTAAATATATGAAACGAAGTTAAAGTCATTAGTAGGGTTTGTAATTATATGCACATGCATATTTTTTTCCTGGAACGTGGGAGGTCTGAAATGCACGAAAAACATGTTTTTAGCTTGTTTTGAAGCTTCTAGGATGACTTTCCATATGCATATTTTGCATATTTGTGCATATTTCGCGATTTATGTGCATATTTTGGCATTTCGTGCATATTTTGGCATTTTTCCAAAAAACCTCTAATAGAACGGCCCCAAACAGACAAATTGGCTTGAATTTTCGACTTTTTGTTCGAATTCGGGTCCGGGATTCGGAATTGGGCAAATTCGAGTGACCCCCATTCTTTACGATTGCCATTTTTAAAAGTTGTTTTAGTATTTCTAAATTTTCCAGTAACCCTGCAGAAACCCGGGAAGGTGTTTTGACGAAATCAACCCACTCACAACACATAAAGAATTAGTTTATTCATATATGTAGGAAATGTACAATAGTGCGTCGCAATAACATACAAAATACACAGAGAGGCAACTCAGGGCCAAGTGATATATGCATATACAATTATTAGAGACCGGATTTTCCAAATCTGCCGGGCCGGGCCGGGCTGACTTTTTCAGAAGCAACCGGTTTCCGGGCCCGGTCTCTCAAAAACCGGTCAAACCGGAAAACCGGTCAAACCGGATTTTCAAATTGCCGGGCCCGGCACCGGTTTCCGGGTTGGTAAAAATTTAAATTTTCGCATGTTAATTTGGGAAAAAACCCACAAAATTTCATCAATTAGATGTAGAAATTTAACAATTTTAATAAAATCAACAGAAAAATTGATTCAATAATTGTAATTCATCTGGGGAAGAGATTTGTTCAGAAAAATAAGCTGTTCTGCAGTTTCTGGTGATAATTTGGAACGGCGATAATCAAAAACATCACGGGCGACTTTGAATGTTTGTTCACTTGGGACACTGGTGGCAGGTGCTGAAAGATATTTTTCCGCAAATTTGG
The DNA here is from genome assembly GCA_004148225.2 of Heterodera glycines. NCBI lineage: Eukaryota > Metazoa > Nematoda > Chromadorea > Rhabditida > Heteroderidae > Heterodera > Heterodera glycines. Next base: position 8,423,448 of record CP049706.1, read on the forward strand.
CAAGGATTGAAAATCGGGGAGCAATTTTCTTCCATTCGTCCAACGGGTCCGCTTCTGGGTTCGCAATTTCCAGCGCGAGAAATTCCTTAATTTCTTTTTCAATGTCATCATCTTGTGACGTTTGGAAGCCTTAATTTCATTATAAATTTAATTTTTAGAGACCAAAAATCACCCTGTTCACTTGTGTTTGCGCCTGTAATGTGTTTCAGACGTTCAAAAAATGACATTCGTCGTTTAGCTGGCGGATTTTCGGGTTGAGGCGACATAACAGGACGAACAAATTCATTTTGTTGTAGTTCATCGAGGTCATTATCAATTTCCCATTCCTTCAATTCATTTGCAGGTCACGCCGGATTCCGGATGTTCGACGTAAAAGGCGGAGATGGGCGGATGATGGCTGACTTGCTCGCCGATGAACGTCATCTGAAACGTGGGAACAAATGTTAGATTTCTCAATGAGTGACGAGGCTATCACTTAAACTGGACCTGGTTGGTTGCTGAGCCCGGGAACGGTCCACCGGCGGTTCGACTTGCGGACAACGGCACGCCAGGCAGGGTCCAACGGCAACGGAACACTTAGCCCAGGATCGGATTGTACGGCTTCTTCGCGTCGTCGGTTTTGCGTGCAGGGTAGAAGGAGTTCAAGTAGTATTTGAGGACGGCAAGGAATCTGAAAAATTGTTGATTCAAAAGCGTTGTCGTCAACCAATCGGGAATAAACACCGCTTCTCAGCCGTGTTCTCGTAGGCGCCGGCGATCAGTTCATCAGGATGAGCTGAAATGAGGTAAGATTGAACTTGGAAAAATTTAAAAAAGCTGTGTTCACCGAAGAAGTCGGCGTACATTTCGAGGAGAGAGCGTCGTTCCAGCACGAAGGTGGGCAGCGCCAAATTCTGCAGAGTCTGACCGGTGCCGAGCTGAAAAGAGAATTTCTATTAAAACAATTCATCGAACAACGCGTCGTCTACCTGGCCCACTAAATGTCTGAACACGCCGGCCTGCTCGCTGTTCCAGTTGTCCCGTTCGTCCGAGTTGTTGTAGATGTAGTCGTAGTCGGTTCCGTTGGTGTCGTAGTTGCCCCAATCTGGCGCTTGCATTTTGAAATCCGCTGCCGCTAAAAATTGAAGGGGAAAGGAAATCATTAGAATTGATTTGAAGACTATGAACAAAAACAACTAAAAAAAAGAAGAAAAATTTTAAGAAAAGAAATTGTGGAGGTGGAGAAGAGAAATCAACACTTTTATACAGAAAATCCGACTGAACTCAGTGTTTCTCTATTAACAGAGACAAAAAAAAATAGTACGCCAAAATGGGAGATGTATTTTTCTCTGCACTCTCTTTTTATTGACACATGTCTCGTTTTTTGAGTCGGTGTGTTTATGTGATTGACAAAAAAAATATTTGTAAGAGTTATGGGCGAAAACGGTTTGCCGGGCTAAAACGACGCCCTACTAAAACAACTTAAACTGAGCCGGTCCGAAACTGTACAAGTACCAAAGTCGTCGTTTTTATGACTTTTTAAAATTTATATTTCTTTTAGAAAACAAAAAAAATTTAATGGAGGGGGCGGGGCAAAGGTGTAGAATTGCGGTCCCGACGGAAAATAAACTTAGAAGTTTTCTTTTGGTTTCTCCTGGGGTGAAAAAATGTGCTGATTACGAATCCGATCTCAGATTTTGTAAAATCACTGATTTTATCTTTGATTTTTCATCAAGTACTTGATTTTTTTCGAAAACTTTAAAAAAATTAATCAGGCGTAAAAAACTCATATAGAAATTTGTAGAGCTGAAAAAGAGCTTTCGAATGAGCTATTGAATGTTTGGAGAAGTTAAGTTTTTAATTTTTTGCGATTTTTTAAAATTTAATTACTGGCCATTACGGGTCATGTGAGATGGGGTCTCGGGTTCGAGCCTGCTTGGCAGCAGTTTATTTTTTTGTGAGAATTGATGAAAAATCATAGACAAAATGATGGTTTTTGCAAAATCTGAGTTCATATTCGTGATTAGAACATTTTTAGACACAAATTCTTGTAAAGAAAATTTTAAAAATTTTGAAAAAAATCAAGTACTTGATGAAAAATCAAAGATAAAATCAGTGATTTTATAAAATCTGAGCTCAGATTCGTAATCAGCACATTTTTTCACCCCAGGAGAAACCAAAAGAAAATTTTTAAGTTTATTTTCCGTCGGGACCGCAATTCTACACCTTTGCCGGGGGCGGGACCCCAGCTGCACTATTAACCTGAACTGATTTTACTTATATCAGTTTAAATATAATTTACAACAAATTTAAAGGATAAATATGACAAAATCGGATGTGAGCACTGGAATGGTTCTTTTAACCGGCAATTCACACCCAGAGTTGGCCCGTCTTACATCAGAGTTGGCTTTTTGATTTCTTAATTGAAAACCACTTCCCTTTCAGCCGTCTTGGAATTGCTCTTGGTGATACAACAATTTACAACAAACCTAACAAAGGTATTAGCCTTACAAAAAGCACAAAAGAATTTTAGCAAATAGTAAAGGTATTCAGAAAAAACTTAAAAATTTTGACTTTTTCGCAATTTTCATGTTGAGTCGCCGAAGCGATACAGACCCATGTTGATTCTGCCATTTTTTTTTTCAATTTTGCCAAAAAAACCTAATCTTAAATTTAGAAACTTCGGTGGATATCAGACAGAGTGTGCGTGGAAAGCATGTGTTTATCTTGCAGTCCTCTAATAAGTTGGCACTTTTTCATTTCTTTTCAATTTAAAGTTCAGAAATGTCAACAACTGTGTCATGGAAATGCTTATTTTGATTTATGCATGCAAAACTTCGATGGCAAAGTTTCCCTCTTTTTTAAACATTTTTTTTTGTTAAAATTCAGATCAATTACCGTCATAATGCCGTATATGCCCTACAGCAAGCAGTGCCGAATGTTTCGTCGTTCGTCAGTGCCAATGAAACTTGTCGCTGATATGGTCTGCAAAGCTGGTAAGAATTTACCAACAATTTTTAAATTTCCATAAACTATTTTATCTTAAGGAGCGTCTCGAATTGTTTCACTTGACTTATACCGCAAGGAAATTCAAGGCTTTTTTAGCATTCCTGTGGATAATCTTCGCGCGTCTCCTTTTTTGCTTCAATACATGAAATACAATGTTTGTTGTGGTCTGTGCCAAATTTTTTGAGTATTCTAAACATTAGCTGATGAGAGTTAAAATTTTTGGCATGGCATGTCGTTTCGATGCTAAGAGTCCATTCCCTACTCGGCTTCTATTGGAAAGCATTTTACTTTTTGTTTTCATTTTTTATTAGATTCCCGACTACAAAAATGCGGTAATTGTTGCTAAAACGCCCGGAGTCATGAACAAAGCGACGTCATACAGCGAGAGACTGAGAATTGGCATGATATGACGTCATCTGTTTTCATTTGTTTTTTCTTTTTTAAAGGCATTGCTGTAATTCACGGTGAGGAGAAGGGAGTCCAGGAGGATGGACGGCAAAGTCCGCCGCCATCGCCGACGGACAAACGAAAAGGCGTTTCATACGAACTTTTTCCATGTGAGTTTAAGAGACTGGTGAAGTTCTGTAATATTTTGCTTAACTAAAATTTTTTTTGCTTGCCATTAGGTTTTTTCTGCGTTTATCTATTTTTAATTGTAAAAACAAACGAGCATCGATTTTGACATAGCTTACCGTAAAATTTCATTTTTTTGGTTTTATTGAAAATTTAGCGAAATTGCCTCCGATTTCCATGCGAAATGCTTGACCTCGCTCTTGCCTAATTTTTTATTTTGAAAAATAAGGATTTTTTGAACCAGGTATCTTAGAAAATTGGACTTTTCGTCTCTTTATTCCCGTTTCCACTCCGTCGTCAAAATTCCGGCCCGTACATTTCAAAATTCTGGGCTCTAATCGAAATACTTTTGATGCGGATCTTAAGACTAGTTTTGTCTTACAGCACAAGTTGCAAAGGAGAAGCCCCCACTGACTGTTGTTGGGGATGTTGGCGGCAAAATTGCCATCCTTGTCGACGATATTATTGACGATGCACAATCCTTTGTGGCAGCAGCTGAAGTAATTTAATTTTCCCCTTTTAATATAAAGGCCAGCAAATTAACTATTTGCAGGTTTTAAAAGCGCGTGGTGCCTACAAAATTTACGTGGTTGCGACTCACGGGTTAATGTCACTCGACGCCCCTTCCTTACTCGAGTCATCCCCAATTGACGAAGTCGGATTAGGACACAACGATTATTATGATAAAAATTCAACGGTTTAGATAATTGTTACGAATACTGTGCCACACGAAATGCAAAAGTTGCGTTGCCATAAGATAAAAACCGTTGACATTTCCTTGCTGCTCAGTGAAGCGATTCGCCGCATTTATAACAACGAATCGATGGGCCCTCTTTTCAGAGACCTTACAATCGATGATTGATCAAGCATCGAATCGTGCATAACCTTTCTGTGTCGATATTTTTGCAAATGGCTCGTCTTTAATGTGATTTTATCATGAAAAATATAAAGCGTTCAAATATTTAAAGCAGTGTTTCTAATTTAGGCGGGGGGATGCATTTTGGAAATACGGTGTATTACCTTTCTTTTCTGTAAGCATTTTTTGCTTTTTTTCCAATGTCTTTCACTTGTCGCTACATCAAGTGCTCTAATTGCACATTATGGGGCATTTATCCACAAATTCAAAACGGACATAATGATGCGTGAAACTGGTGTCGTTAAAACATTCAAATATTTTCCAAGCATGGGTTATTCGCATGGAAACAAAGACAAAAAATTGGTTAATTTTAATGAAAGAATAATTGATGAAATTCTCGGGACGCGTAAAAACTCGAAGTGCCGCAAAATTCATGGAATGCTTAATAATTTTATGGGACGCGCATTCTGCACTAGAAACAAAGAATTACCTAAATGTGCAAGTTTTGGGAGTTACTATATGTTGGATTTCTATAGCAAGAATTATCGTTAGAAGGAAAATTTCATTAACGCTCGAACTTGAGCCCCATTTTAATTTTAAGTGCCCATTCATTTTGTTTACTGATAAAACCTATCAGAATTTTAACATCTTTTTATCAAACCAACAACAGCAATAACGAACAAAGACATTTTCTTAAACAACAAACGTCGGTCACATCAGAAAAAGAAACCGAGAATTTTCCCTCCCACGTGTTTTCTACGTGCCTCCTCGTGGTCCATAATGCCAGCCGAAGTGGTGAGCACCAAAAAACCGAACTGACGCGATGGAAGTAAATTGCTGGTCCATTTCTCCAAGTCGGCCATTCGAATGTCGAAACGAGGACTAAAATCAAAAAATAAAAATTTTAAAGTATAGGGTATTTATCTATAGCTTTTTACGAGAATTTATGGGGTTTTCGGTATATCTGAAACCTGAACACTTAACACGGACACAAATAATCATTTGTCAATCAAATGTCTATTGTATTTTGCAATATTGTGAAAAATTCAGAAAATTAACGAGATGAAGGCATTTGGAATGGGAAACGAATTCTACAAAATTTGTTTGATAAATCCCATACCAGTAAAAATATCGGCTCTAATGCACTTTATGAGTCCAATCAATTGACAATTCCGGGTTTTTATACAATAACTTTGTTCATGTTCGAACAAACCCTATCTTTTTGGTATCATTCGAAAGCACAAAGTCTAACGAAGCTAAATATATAAAATCGCAGCGTTCAGGCAATTACCAAAAAAGATTTGATTAATTAAGTAATTGCTGATTATTTTCAGTTTGTACTTTCTTGGAATGTTAGAATTCTCTTGTTTTCTCGTATAATTACATTATTCAGACTTTGTGCATTCGAATGATACCAAAAAGATAGGGTTTGTTCGAACATGGAAAAAGTTATTGTATAAAAACCCACGATTAATATTCGCTGTTATTTTCTTACTTTTAATATTCGCTGTTATTTTCTCCAAATAATTTATACAAACCTAATAAGGTAGCTGCTGATCCTTCTTTTGTGTTTGTTTTTGTTTAACCCCCCCCAAACGAAAATTAAAAAGTTTAATAGGCAAATTTCGTAACAAGTAGCACTCAAATTTCCAAAAATTTCTCCCGGCGGCGCCTATCGGCACCGCCGGACCTACATTTTCCACTATTTTTACAAGTTTTTTGCCTTAAAACGGCCAAAATTTGGTCATTTTTAGTGAAAAAAGTGCAGTTGTTACCCAACAGTGGAAAAAAAGTTATTGGTTAAATAGCAAAAAAAAAAAAAGGTCTTCAGGTCGGGTCCCCCCCCCCCCCGAAAAATGTTTCTAGATACGCCCCTGGTCAATTGATTGGACTCATAAAGTGCATTAGAGCCAAAATATCTGGGTTGAAGTATAGCCACTCTTTCTTTTGATGTAACAGAACCTGATCACTTGGCATTTGTTGATCCGTCCAGTGAGATTCACCACAATTTTGCCGGCACGATGGTCATCAACAATTTCGAATTCGCCAATGTAGCCGTGTTTCATCATGACCGTGAGGAAACGGATGATCACCTTTGAAGACGGTCGGATGATCACCTGTATAATATTAATGGAAAGAGTTCGTTTACTATGCTTAGGATATTTGGCGCAATAATAAACAATTAAACACATAGAGGTATTTGCGGAAAAAACTCATCCAGTCCCATCTGTTTGATTTAAAAAGCGCTATTCAAATAAAAACCGCAACAATTACGGAATTTTTTATAGCTTGCTAAAATTTAACCTTCTAGGTATCAATTGAAAGCTTAGTCCCAGGCATTTATAAATACAAAAGAGCAAATATTGACATAGTGTTACTGAGAATAGAGGGTTTAAAAAGTATGGTTTAAAGTAAATAGAAATAGTCATTGATTATACGCCTATGTCGATTGGAAGCCTAGTGCATTAGAGCCCTAAATTCATGTCAGATTCGTGAATATCGACCCAAACCCTTTTTTGCCACAATTACCTGTCTCTTGCCACGCTTTTCAGCATTGTTAATTGACTTTAAAGCGTCGGCTAAAACATTCATTCGCACCATTGTGAATGTTGCCTTATTTTTGATTATAAAAATACTATCTGAGAAATGAATTAACTTGACAAAAAGGAATAATAGTTAAGTAACATATTGGAAAAGCCTTTGAGAGCAAATTGATGGTTCTTCAATTCCAACAACAACAAATATTGTAAATCAGAACAAATAAATGATAGCATCGCCTTCCGTTATAATTGTCTCATTGTCTTAGTGTCCTTTCTTTCGGAACGAACACCCTTCGACAAGTCGCGCCTTCCCGCCGGTCGGCTGACACAAAACTGTACTGCAACCAACACAGACCTAAATTAGAAATGTATGCAAATTTCTACAAAACACAGCTCATTTATGACCGGTCTAAGTGTGTACTATTCATTTGCTTAGCTCATTAAATCACTAAATTATTTGGCAAGGATAAATCGATACCACAACAGTTTGAGCATGGCTGAACACTGTAGTAATCTTATAGCAGCCAGGGCATTTGACGTCCATAAACTTAAAAAAGGGATGACAGTATTTAATTTATTTATAATAATGCATACGAAAGAATTTGGATGTTGCACGAGTCTTTTGAGCTTGTGCTTTTGACGTTCCTTTTGCGGATCAGGATACAACAAATCTTCAGCCAAAGGCATTTCGTTTGTATGAGAAAAATTTAACTAAAATTGAAAGATTAACTAAAATTATATGGAAAAAAATATAAATTAACAAAGTTCAATAGATTCGAATGTTTTTTAGAAAAGCATTATAGGGAATTTACTCTAAAATTGACCGAGAAAATAAAACTACTAAAATGATAGAGTTAGAATTTGCGGTTGAAAAAACATTATTTTAGGGGAAAAAATCATAATCTCAAAAATAGACACTCAAACTCAAAACAGGGATTTTTAAGAAATCTAATTCTTTCTCTGCTTTTTCTTTTTTTCATAATAATTTCTCTCAGTTTGGCGTATTATCTCTTCATTTTTAATAGAAAAACAGAATTTACTCTATGCATGAATACCCAATTAGTTACCTAAAATTACTAGATAAATAGGTATTCAAATTATTTAACTAATTTTCAGCACATTTTTCAGATAAATTTATTAAGAACAATGCGTTCAGTAAAACATGGAGGAAAAAAAGGAATGCGATTCAGATACAAATTGTCAGCAGTTAAGAGGCAAAACAAAAAGCAGAAGAAAAAGCAAAGGAACATAGCTGGATGGTAAAAAATATTGAAGTTTTAAATTGCTAATTTCCTGTTGTTGTATTCAATTTGCTGATGGTCTCACATTATTTTAATTTTTTTTTGAAATTCCTCTTTCAGAAATTTGGAATTCGATTTTGAATTTTATTTTCATTTCAAATACATAGATCAACAAGCTCAGCAAATAGATACAATTAATTCATGGCATTTTTTTTAATACTTTTAGCTCTTTGATCAAAAAAGCATGGCAAACCCAACTATCATCGCGGCAAAATTTAAGTGCAATGGGACTGGTCTATGATCCAAATGAGGCATTGAAAAAGGTATGTTTTTGATTTAACCATGGCCATTTAAATCGAATCCTCGACAATACTCATTTAGAATCCTGAATTCGCCATGGAAATGGACCAAAGCGAAATTGAAGTAATTGGATTGCCAGAAGCCAAAGCTTTGGGAAGCGTGAAGGAACAAAAAAAGGCGACCAAATCAAAGAAAGCATTCCCAAGTAAAAGTAAAATGCAAATTTTTCACTATATCAAATTATTTGCAATTCAATTTAGAGTTGAACAAATCTGAGGCCGAGTCGTCGAAAGTTGTGTTGGAACTTCAGCAAATCGCATTGGAAGGAGCCCAGCAAATGGCCGAGCAAAAGCAAAGGAAAAGAGAACGGGCGAAGCTGCAGCAAAGCGACATCGAATTTTGCCAGAAAATGTTGCAAAGGCACGGAGAGAATTATGAGGTGACTAACAATATGTTGAGGACAAACGGAGAGTGGGAAAACCATGTGTTATTTTTGGGGTTTTTTTATTGCGGTATTGGTGCCTTAGTTTGTTTCCAAATCCTATTTCGGATTCCGGGCCATAATTCGATCATTCGAAAAAATGAATTCCCCATTTTTGTTCGAAAATTGACTAAAACATTTCAAAAATTAGTCACAATATTACATTATTATAAATGGTCAGGTTATTAACTTTTGTTTGAATACGATCCGCGCGGGATTCGTAATAGGCCAAAATCAGTTGTAAAACTCAATTCATAGAATGGTCATATTCGCGATCAGAACCCCAAAGATTTTTTCGCGGCTTTTTAAAACGAAAATTTTACCAAAAATTTGCCAATTGTATAAATGATAATTTTCTATTTGTCAGGGCATGTCTCGTGATCCTTTGAATATTTGGCAAAACACTCCAAGACAAATTGAGCGAAAGATTGGCGTATACAAACGAAGCATCGCCAGTGACTGAATGTGAAAAGCGAAAATTGTTTTTCTTTGTTGTTGGGCTTTTGGTTGTTTAAATAAATAAAAAACAATTCTGAACACATTACACCATTATATTGCCCTTATGCCGTTTTTTATTCGTATTTTTGACTTCGGAGATTTGTCGGACTATTTCAATTTGACTATGAAAAGCTGTTTGCTTTAGTAAGGAACATAAACAAATGGGACAAAAATATCCTGGTAATGGCAAAAAGTGAAGGACAACTGCCGTCTTGTCCCTCCCCCCCCCTTTTCCTCTCTCTTCTCTCTCTCTCCTACATACTCTCTCCCCCTCTCAATCACTTGAGCAGTTTTCCTGTGCATTCGCTTTCTCTTTTGTTTTATTTGTGCTTTTTCCACGCTCAAAGTCCCATTCATTCCTTTGCTTTTGCCGATCGATTGATCCGAACAAAACAAAATATAATCGAAGTCCAAGAGAAGACGACGTAAAGGAATGCCTTCGGGAGGCGACGATGAACAACAGTTTGAGGAGGCGGTCAAACCGGCATTGGGTGGGCAATCGAAGTGCCATTGGGACAATGGCATTCATTCAATGAGTGAATAAATGAAACGGTGCCTTTCGCAGAGTCCCTTTTGGCGGATTTGCAAAAGACCACCGAAGTTCTTCGGCAAGGCAAACATGGCAAAGGCCGACGGCAACAGAAGGAGGACGAATCCGCCGCTTTGTTGGACTTGAAGAAGCTTCGGAAGTGAGGGGGGGGGTGACAAAAAGAGTGATCAGAGTTTGGTTGGGTTGGCTGATCGGGTTGGGTTGGGTGGTCGTCGGTGTTTGCGCAGGGCGTGCGCTGAAAATATCGAATTTCCGCCTTTCCCCCCAAAGCTCTCCCCGCCAGCGAAACCAATCGCCGGCAGCGGTCGCCAATTTGCGAAACGGAAGAAGCGAAGAGGTGAAATCCGTTCAGTTATTTGCTGTTATCCTTATCCCCAAAAGAAAATATTACGAATTTCGTTAATTGAACGAATTCGGAATGGTGGGCATTAGTCGCCAAATGACCCCAATGGTGCCATTGTCCGTTTTTGTTAATAAAAATGAGGGCGTGCCGTCCCAACAACAAAGTCCGCTTCAGCTGCAGCCTCGCCGTGACCCGATGCTTGAGGGCGACAAATTGGGCATCCACACGATACCGAAGGTGCCGACAGAACGAGGACACTTTTTTTCAGATTAATTGGCCTTTCCAAATGATTTAAGCGGCTTTTTCACACCCATTTTTCAGGGGGACTGTGCTTCGTGCAACCAAGCAGTGATTGGGCCCGTGGTAAGTCTTTGGCTGTATAAAAATGAGCAGTCGGAAGCGAAGGGTGGCAGAAATGGGATGTTTTACGGGATACGAAGCAAAATGAAAGGATTTTGAATGACAAAGAACAAAGAAATGACCATTTTATCAAGGTGATAGCCCTTGGGAAGATGTGGCATCCTGAACATTTTTGCTGCGCTCATTGCGGAGATTCCATTGAAAATCGGAATTTTTTCGAGCGGCAAGGAAAGGCGTACTGTGAAAGCGATTACCACGGTGATTGGGTCATTAGCTTATTTACTAGTCAATGTTGTTGTTTTTCCAAGTTACACTTTCTCTTTTCTCTAAGATTTATTTTCACCTCGTTGTTCCTACTGTAACGGGCCCATCAAAGAAGTACGGTGGAAGAATTACAAATTAGAAAAAAAATACTTGAAGCAAAGCAAAAGCATTCATTTTAATTACTCTTACATAGCCTTTTTGTTTAGCGTTGTGTAACAGCACTTGGCGGAAAGAATTTTCACGTGGAGGTTAAAAAAAAATTAACCTTTTGAAACTTAAAACTTTCTCAGCATTTTGTTTGCGCCGAATGCGGCAAAAGCTTCGGAGACGGCGGATTCCATGAGAAAGTCGGAAATTTTATTGGATAAATTAATGTTATCAAATTTTAAGTCCAATTCCGCGTACTGTCGCGATTGTTTCTACCGTACTTACGCGCCCAAGTGTCAGTCCTGCAAACAGCCGATCACTCACAAATTCATCACGGCACTCAACACACATTGGCACCCCGAATGCTTTTGCTGTCAGGTAAATCGGACGGACATTCGCTGCCTTTTCGCTTCTCGCAAAAAGCTTTCAAAGTTTCTGTTGGCTGCTGATGTGCTGTTTTGCGCTTTTCAATTAATTCCATTTCTGCTAATAATCCTTTTTTTTCAAATTGCCATTCCCCCGTCCCTTTCCGTTATTTTTTGTGCCCATTTCCACTCCTTCCGTCAATCCCCTCCCTCTTCATGGCCAGGAGTGTGGCCAACCCTTCCATTGTGTCTCTCTGTTCGACCATTTGGGCCGTCTTCTCTGTGAGATGTGTCTCCACACGCGCGTCGGCTCCATCTGCGCGCGTTGTCGGCTGCCCATCAGCGGCCGTTGTGTGTCCGCGATGAGTCAAAAATTCCATCCGGAACATTTCAGTGAGTGTACTGCTCGGCACCGTCCATTAACCCCCCCCCCCCCAACACCCATCGCTTCGTCTTCAGCTTGCTCCTACTGCACTGACCAACTTGACAAGGGCACCTTCAAAGAGAGTGCCGGGCGACCCTTTTGCCTCCGCTGCTATCAGACAGTGTGCCATTGAGGGAGGGACTGCTTGGGGTTGGTCTGTTCAGTGCTGGCAAAAGTTTGGCACAATGCCAAAAGCATTTTTTTGTTTGTTTTTGGCTTTTATTTTTCCTATTTGCTTATTTCTGCTTTTTGTTTTGTTTTTTCATTGTGCAAATTCCAAGTGTTAATGAATGTGTTGCCTTTTGACAGGCTGACGATTATTTTGCTGGCCGTTGTCCGATGGCGGTGGACATTTACGATGAAATTGAATTGGATGACCACTGAATGAGCGACTGATTGGACTCTTTCTCTCCCCCCCCCTCCGATTATTCTGATTTGAATTCGCTCATTTTTCATGAAACCGATGAATAAATTAGTCAGTCATAATAAAGAAAACGGTCTTTCTAACTTTTTAAAATATTTTGAACAATTTAATCCAATTTTTCCTTTTATTTTACTGCAGACTTTTGCCAAATTCGCTGACATCCCAAATTAATAAATTTCTCTTTCTTTCCCGGACCGATTAATCGGTCAATGTCTCTCCTTCCTTTTCCTCGGCCATTCGTTGGCCGTTTCGTCATTTTATGGCCTTTTAACATTTTTTGCTGGATAAAATGTGTTTAGTGCCCATTCTTCCATAGACACAATATCAAAAATCGCTTTTCATCGTTAGTTAAAAATCCATTGTCTGGAGATGCTAATAATGGGTTTGTCCAATTGCAAATTCGCCATTTATTTAATATTTATTTTTGTTTTTCTTCGCTTTTCCATCCTAAAATTCCCACTGCTTCTCAGTCGCCACAAACATTCGCCCGCATTTTCTTCCACTAGGATAGACAAATTCTGCTGCTGATGTGAGAAGGGACGAATAAATAGCGATCGCCCATTGGGCTGACTTCCTTTTTTTGTGCTCTTAGTCCGATCATTCTCCGTTTTGCATTGATGCGGCCAATTAATCTTTCCCCCGTCCCCCCCCCCCCCCGGATTCTTCTTCCTCACTTTTGGACACATCGAACCCCCGCCCCGTCCCTTTGCCCCACCAAATGCTCAAAATGCACAGATTTTCAAAGGCAATTAATTATTCCCTCGGCTCCTTTGTCCCTTTTAATGTCCTCCTTTAATCGTCAATTTGACCTGCTGAGTGTAACTCGTCCAAAGAACTTTTTGACTTTTGACTTTGCCGCAAGGAATGAATGCTCGTGGACAAACAACACTTTCCCTGGGGCATTAGTGCCAACAAACATTTGACAAGTGGCTGATACGGCTGTCCCTGGACACGGAGGCCCTGGGGACCGCCCATCCGATGAATTGGGAGCCCCGCGGGGATGGGAGAGCATTTGGCATCCGTTGCCCCCCTCTTTCTTCCCCGTTGCTTCTACCTTCCCCGGCCCCTTTCTGATCTGATCTGATCTAATTCAGTCATTCATCGACTCCACTCGGCTTACTCACAAACCCACCATCAACATTAATGTGTCAATTATCCAGTCCATTTGATTTGCAATCGTTTCGGACAGACAAAATGTGGCGATGCCTTAAAGGGGGGGGGGGGAAGGCGGCACAAAACGCCGCCCCCAAAGTGAGGACACCCAATGCGATGGGAAGGTCAAATGGCAGAACATTCCATTTGGTTTGCCTCGAATTTAACAAACGAACGAAGCATTGGCTAACCAAACTCAAAACGCATTCACTGATCCAATCCTTTGCCTAACAAATGCACCAAATAGGCAAATGATAAGTGATAACATCTGCCAATTTCCCCTCCCCCGTTTTTCTCTGTCTGTCCCACTTTTCATTTTATTCCTTAATTGTTGTATAGATTATTAAGCATTAAGAAAAATATAACATACAAAATAATTTAAAATGAATTTCACATCAAATTCCAGGAAAAAAACAAAACAATCTCTGAAAAAGTCGAGTCCTTCCCGTACACAATCCGATCCTTCCTTCTCTTTTTCTACCCACTTCCTCTTTCCACTCTCGAGTCAACCCATTCATTCATCACAAAATGCACAAAGTGAGCGCTCTGTTCACAACGCAAAGGGACAGAAATTGCGGCGGCAAAACGAACGGAGTGCCGTCGATGGTCCCCCGGCACCACGTGGCGTCGTCGCCCGCACTGTTCGAACACGCGGCCAATTCGAACGGCAAAAGTCCGTTGGGCCCGCCAATGTTTTTTAGGCGGGGAAGGGACAGAAAGCAAAACGATGCGTTGTAAATGGCCGCTTCAAATCGATAAACGCACTTTTAGAAAAACAATTAGAGAATATTAATTAAATTATTATTTTTAAGTTCACACTCAATAAAACCCTTCCGCCGGCTGCTTTTTCAGCAGAGTCTGTCGTCATTTATTTATTATTATTAAATTATCATTTATCACTGTACATTTTTCCAATTCCCCCCCCCACCTTTTCTTCTTTCTTCTTCAAACTTCGCTTCATTTCTTATCTTTTTAATTAGTGCTAATTTGGACGGTTTATTCACTCATACTATTTTTCCTTTTTCTTTTTTTCTTTCTTTTTTCAAATTATTTGTTGAATTAATTGACTTAAAACTGAAACAAAGCAAGTTTTATATTAATAGATTTCGCATTTAAATTGCTTTTATTTATTTATTTAATCAAATGTTAAAGCAATTTTCTGATTAGGGATGATTAGTGATTAGTCCAGACCTCTCTCTTTTTCCCCCTCTCCCTTTTCTTTCCTTCTCTCTTTCCGCCATCTCACCTTCTCTCTCTCTCTCCTCTCTTTCTTTCTCTCTCTCTTTCTCTCTCCTCCCTTTCTCTCTCTCTCTCTCTCTTCTCTCTCCCTCTCTACCCCTCTCCCTCTCCCGCTCTCTTTTTCTCTCTCCCCCTCTCTCTATTCCCAACTCCCTCAACTCTGCACATATTCCCACACACACAACACACACCAACTTACCTATTACAACGCACACATTCCATAACTCTTCACCAAACCCTTCCTCCATCCTTTTACTCCTCTCTCTCTTCTTCTCTCTTTCTCTTTTCCTCTCTTTCTCTCCTTCTTCCAATTCCTCTCTCACTCTCGTTGTCTCCGCCCTTTCTCGCACCCCTTTCTCTCATTTGAACGTCCAAATGGCGTTTGGCGTTCTATTGCTCCATTCCCTCTCCTCTTCTTGTTATTTGCCCTTCTTCACTCATTGCTTGTTCATTAGCATTAGTTTCTTTCTCTCCTTCTCTTTTCTTTGTTTTTTTCTAATTATTTTTCCACGCCTTTGCCGTTTCTCTCTTTTCTTTCTCTTTTCTAGCTTTCTCTCTTTTCTCTTTTTCTCTCTCTTTTCTTTCTCTCCTCTCTCTCTTTTCTCTTTTTCTCTCTCTTTTCTTTCTCTCTTTTCTAACTTTCTCTTTTTCTCTCTCTTTTCTTTCTCTTTTCTAGCTTTCTCTCTTTTCTCTTTTTCTCTCTCTCTTTTCTCTTTTTCTCTCTCTTTTCTTTCTCTCCTCTCTCTCTTTTCTCTTTTTCTCTCTCTTTTCTTTCTCTCTTTTCTAACTTTCTCCTTTTCTCTCTCTTTTCTTTCTCTTTTCTAGCTTTCTCTCTTTTCTCTTTTTCTCTCTCTTTTCTTTCTCTCCCTCTCTCTCTCTTCTCTTTTTCTCCTTTCATATTTTCTTGTTGCTAATTTAAGTTTTCAAGAAGTAACAGCTGACTGACCGTACAATTTGCAATATTTCTCCTTTAAATAAAAGCAAATTTCGTAAATTTTATGCCGCCGTTTTCCTTTGAATTTAATCCCTCCGGCACTTCGTTTTGATTTGCCTCCTTTGTCGGAGTCGGCCTCTGCTGCTTCCTAATTCCGAATGAAGGCTTTTCAATATCAAATCCCCCCTCCCCCTTCTGTGTTTATCCTCCGGAGTTTGGGGTATTGAGTTACGCGGATGTGAACATGTCCCCTGGGGGCTGTTGTGTGATCCTTTGCTTGTGATCCCCCCCCCCCGCGTCATTTTTTATGTTTGTTAAATTTGTCCAGTTTTCTCTCAAAATGTATCATTCAGAAGTCTACCGACAAAATTTGAACGATTGAGAGAACCATCTGAAGACAAATCGGCTATTTTGCGCGTTTACGCGACAAAAGCATGGAGCAAATCGGCGGAAAAGGGCGCCCCTGGCGATTGGACTGACCGTCGGCAGTTAAATATTTTCTTCTCTTTTCGCCCGTACTTTAAATACCATCAAATCGCATTCGTTGGTCCAAAATGTGTTCATTCATTCGTTGTGCTGCTTTTGCTAATCTCCGATTGTTTTAACCCATCGCTTTCCTTTTTTAACTTTTCGTTGTAATATTAAACATTTAATCGAATGTTTTAGCCAAAGACGACGAAACTGAGATTTCGTTTGATTATACCCCGAATAATAATAAAGCGGACTTCGGTTTGGCACTTCTGTGTTGCCCTCATTTATGTTTAGGCAAACACTTTCTCCCCCGGGGAGTGACGAGTGTTTACTCGGAAAGATTCGCACCGCTAAGAGAGGGGACGCCTTCTCCCATTCTCTCCCCCCCCAACTCATCGCCTCTTCCTTCTTCTGCTGTTGCTTCTTCCTCTTCCTCTCATCCTCCTTAATCCACACGCTTTCTTCCCCTCCCTCTCTCTCTCCCATGCTTTTCTTTATTGTTTCCCTTTCGTATTTATTCTTCGGCTTCTCGGGCCTTTCGTTGTGTCCTTTTGCTGTGCCCATCCATCGGTCAACATCAACAATATTCTCTTTTTAAAAATATATTAAAAAACAATAGAATCAGCCCATTTGGCTTGTCCCAGAAGAGAGTGACTTCCCCTTTAATGGACGCTTTTTCCCTCTAATTGTGCGTCTTTTGGTTTTGCCCTCCGGCCATTTCCATATCCAATTGCGTGTCCTCCATCTGTCCCCCCCCCATTTGTCTCCTCCTTATTTCTTTTCCAAATTTGTGCTCATTTTCCGCTCAATCGATGCTTCTTCGCCGTGGGCAGAGTAAGTGTCTCTGCTCGACTCAAATTCGCCAAATTTGCATAATCCTCGCGGACACTCTGTGCCCGCCTTCTCTCGCCCCTCCAAATGCAATTCCCGCACCCCAAAATTGGATTAATTTCGTCCGTCCAGCAGCAGAAGGGCCCACTGCTGCTGGTGCTGCTCTTTTGCGGTCCATTCCAATTTTTCTTCGGCCTTCGCTTCTCTTTCCATAAACAATAATTAATCCCCGTCCCCCCCATTAATTAATTAATTAATAATCGTTTCATTGTTTCTTTTCTTTCCTCTTACAATTCCCTTCTCTCTCTTTCCCTCCATTCGTCCGACCAATTCCTTTCCAATTTCAATTTACTGTTCACAGCCATTGATCGTTTTTGGCTCAGTTTTGAATTTGTCACAATCTGTCACTTCCTATCCCAATTTTCCATTTGAAGAGAGTCTCCGCACAAATTGGGAGACGAAAACCGACGATAATTTGCTGATTTGTGAGAAGGGAGTGGCGAGAATGGACGACTGAGCTGAACCAAACGAAACGAAACGACCAACGGACGCCAAAGAGGAGCAGCAACAACAGCAGAACAACCAAAAGCCAGGGCATTTTTTGGTGGGAAATGGGCAAAAGGGCATTTTGGGACGGACGAAGTGACCAAATGGGCAAATTTGGGGGGGGGCAAAGAGCTCGCCGCCCGAGCATTCCCCGCCCGAATTCCCCCCCCCCCCCCCCCCGGACGGAAGGTTTCTTTCGGCGGAAGTCAGCAAAACCCGTTCTTCTGCTGGTTTTTGCAAAGTGAAAAACCATACCCTAAGGGGCCCAATATCCGCCGAATGTTTTTGAGGCGTTACAAAACGGCGGAATTTATTTTTGGTTATTTACCCCTCGGGCGTTTGTTTCATTTGCACTCATTCCAATTGCCCTTTCATTTACAATTTATTACATTTTCCATTTTTAATTTGTTTATCATTATTCCTTTTTTCAGTTCAATCTTTGCCATTGCGCTGCTCCGAAGAAATGAACGGATCGCCCACAAATTTCTCGAAAAATGAGAAAGCCTTTGAGCCGATGGCGGAAGTGCAGCTGCTGAAGGACGACGATCAATTGGTGGTGGAGGAGCGATGTTCTGCGTTGTGGAATGAGATCAAGGACGCCGGGGTGTTGGACGGGGCCGAATTATCGGCGAGTTTTGACGAATCGATCGGTTGATTGATTGATTTATTAATGTGGGGATGTTGCGCGAGAGAAAGACGCGGAGAGAGAGGGCGATGAATCTGATCAGCAAATCTGAAAAGGGCGGGGGAAGGGATTAAATATTTATCGGATCAGCGGGGGACCGGACGGGCAGCAAAAAGTGCGGAAGCAAGAAGGAACCGATCAATGCAAAGGGGGATTGATTAAGCGGCTAACGGCGGATAAATTATCTGTCGATAAATGAGAAATGACATTGCTAAAACACATTCCTAAAATATTTGCTGATTTTCTAATTCATTTCAGAATGCTTTTTTGGCTCAGCTCCAATCGGAAAGTGACCAATTAGACGAACAGGTTCAGAAGCTCGCGCAAAAGTCGGAGACATTGGCAGCGAATGCACAGCTCAGACTTTGTTCGGTTTGGACAGCGTTGGAGGAGCTGAAGCGGAAGAAGCAGCGAATTGCGGGGGAAATGGGGGGTTAGTGGGGGGGGGGGTGATCAGCAGGAACAGGCGGGCTGATAAGAAATGGGAGGAAAGGGAACAAATGATTAGTGGAAGAGATAATGATAATGATCAAAGAGAAAGGGGCAATGAGAAAGTGATCGGATAAAGTCAAATCATCAGAGAGAATGGGAGAGAGAGAGAAGAGAGAAATAATATTCAATGGTCAGAGAGGAAAGGTCAATGAGAGAGTGATCAGAAAAAGTCAAATGATCAAGGAGAGTGAGAGAATAATCGTAGAGAAACGGATAATAACATAGATAAAGACGATGATCAGAATGTACAATGAGATCGATAATGATAATGATCAGAGAGAAAGAAGGAAGAGAAAATAATCAAAAAAATTTAAATTAGAGAGAATGGGGGAGTGATTCGTCTTCCGTTCAATTTGGCACTGATTTGTTTTCCCATCGCCACAGATTTTCACCACCACCGACCACAGATTGGCACTCTCCGCCTCATCAACAGTTTCCGGAAATGGCTGAAACAGAAGGAGGCGCAACAGAGTCAGGTCAAGCAGCGCATTGCCCACTCCCACGACAGTGAGTCGTCATTGCGCGAGTTGGAGCAGGAACAACTGGTGCGGAACATCATTCAGCGGAGTTTGGGGGCACGGAGGGGGAGTACTGTAATACGAAATTCATTCTCTTTTGAGTGGCTATCCCATTGAGGGATTTCTGCACGCACATCCCCCCCCCCTCCCCAAGTGAAGGCTTTACCTTTATCCCTTCCCCCTTCGTTTACCCCCTACATGGAAAAAATTCAAATTAATTTTAAAAAAATTAACAATAATGAGGATCAATCATATGATCATTATTATAAAAAATCAGAGTGTTTGTAATTGGGCCCAATCACTTACTAATTAATTGGTTATTTGAACCAATTAATTTACTAATTGATCAATGAATCAATTTGCTTCATCCCTCCTCAGTCATGTATTATTATTCTTTCAAGGGATTACCATATTATTGTAATTCTCACGTCCCAATAGCCCTCCCCCAAAGTTCGGTTCGGGTCGCATCCCCCGGGGCTCTTTCATTTCTCCGCTTTTGGTGATTAATGGGCATCTGTGGTGGTTGCTGTGGTGGTGGTGGTGATCTTATCTCCTCACTTTTCTTTTGGCAAGTCCATTCTCGTCCATTTTGTGCGTTTTCTCTCTCTGTGGCGGAGTTTGGCTTTACAACAAAAATTTCTTTTTCCCTTTTGGGCCATCGACGGAATGAAATGCCACACAACGAAAAAAACATTTTCATTTTCAAATTTTAATTAATCACAGAACAGCTTGCTTATCTCGATTGTCAAAAAGCTCCATTTTGGAAAGTCCAAATTTTGTCACTTTCGCTGTCCATAGGAAATAATTTTTGCCCCCCCCCCTCCCTTTTTCCCTTTTCTGTTGATCAATTTAATTGGGTGTGAAATTTCCTTTTCCTTTGGCGTGCGTAAGCTTTTCCTCCAAATTCACGCAACGATTTATATACCACACATTCTGTGTGCACTTTCGATTGCCTTTTCTTCCCATTTCAGCTGATCACTGTCTCTTTTTTTCTCCTTTCTTTCTCTCTTTCTCTCTATGCTTTACGTCCGATTATTCATTCTGATCTTCTCCTTTTCTCTCTTCCTTATCACCTCCTCTCTTTCCCTCTCTTCCTCTTTCTCTCATTCTAACTCTATTCTTCTTCTTCTTTCTCTCTCCCCTTTTTCTCTCTCTCTCCCCCTCTCTCCCGTTCATCTCTCTCTCCTTAAAATTCCATCCTTCATTTCTCCCTTTCCATCCATCAATCTCTTTCCGAATGGGTGGGTGCGAGTGCAAAGCCCATGCTTCTCTTCCCCCTCCCCCTGCCCTTCTCCCTCACCCCATTCTTCATGCTTCCCCCCCCCCACTGAACAAAACATTCTCCCGACCCTTCGATCGGATCGGCTGAAAAGCTCTTCCCATTGGCGTCACCGCTAAAAGGACGAGCACTGCCGGGCACATTTTTTGGCTCGGATTTCACATTCGTCTGTTGCTGGGCTTCGAGTGGAGTGGGCCGTTGGGTTGTCATCGCCGCCGATCGCCTCCCCCTCCCCGACTATTCTCTCATACATTTCCCTTTCCCCAAATTTCGATGGCTTTTGGTTGGACACTGCGCTTTTCCCATGGAATACAAAAAACCTAAAAAAATAAAAAGCGTCCCGTCACTCATTCATTCTGTATGGTGTGGAGAATGACCAAATGAAATTAATTGGCAATGAATGGGGGGGGGGCGCAGGGTGAACGGACGGAAAAGTGAGGGGAAAGCGAATTCGAAGTTTTGATCATTCGCTAATTTTTCATTGCTAATTTTCTTTTTGCTTCTCTCTTCTCTCTCTGCTGTTCTGATAAGAAGCCTTTTCTGCTTCGTTGATTAACTGTTATTCTTAAAAACCCCAATCAACAGAATGGAATCCTTTCTTTGGTGACGGACATTCCCCAAATGAATTAACAAAAGTCAATCGTTCGTTTTTCCTATTCCCTTCGGTCGAATTTGAAATGAATGATCATTTAAACCCAAATCAAATAATTCCAAATTCGCTTCTTTCTTCTCGACTTTCTTTTCGATTTGATCAATCCATCACCTCTCTTCGCTTTTCATTTATCTCTCTCCAAAAAACAAAGCTTTGTCCGATTTTCTTTGCTGTGCTTTTGCCCCCCCCCCTTTTGTCCGTTCCGATTTCGTCCGACCAAAATCGCCATGATAGTCTTCTCGTTAAAATTATTCTCATGGCCCACACCATTTGCGTGAATTTTTGATCAAATTTCGCCATTATTCTTTAATCCCAAATCCGGGGCTTTCTTTCCTTCGCTCTTTCCATCGATCGGCTTAATCCCTCCGCTCATTTTTAGGCACTGCAGAAAAATATTGAAACGGAAGGACGAACGAAGCACCAACAGCTGTGTAACAACAGCAGCAGAAGCAGGTGAATTGGAAGGACAGCGAAAAGAAAAAAGGAAAAGAAAAGAATGGCATTTGCCGAAAAATTTGGCAAATTTAACTCATTAAAAAAACATTGCAGAAAAACCCAAAACAAACAGCCAAAGGACGTTGACAAAGTCATTTCGGACGAGTGTGCGCAGCTCGAACAGCGCTATTTGGCACTTTGGCTGGCATCCTTAGAGAGTTTGGAACTCATCCATCACTTTTCGGCACGTTTTCTTAAGGTCGGTTGGGTCTTTGCTTTCACAAATCAAAGGGCTGGTCAATTTAAGCGGTGTCATCACCCAATTAAGCTTACAATTACTAATAAAAGCACGCCCTTTTACCAAAACATCACCCCCCCCCCTCTCCCGTCGAATTTTGCATTTTTATCCATCGCTTTTCATTCACTTTTGAGCACTATTAAAAGGCAAAATATGTCTAATTCACTTCCATCCAAATGAATGGCCAATCTCTGAGATGAAGTTTCGTTTACCGCACCTGCTGCTGCTGATCATTGGGCTTCTCTGGCCTTTCCTCCCTCGGCGGAGGTGGAGAATGATTGTATTCTCTTCCTCCCCCCTCCTTTTATCTTCTTCCCACTTCCCCTTTTCCCCCTCTCCCCCTTCCCGAAACGAAAGGAAAGGAATTGCCGGAGAATTCCATTCGTTCGTCCGAATAATTTTACCTCTCTCCCCCTCTCTTTTCCCCGGTATCTTCCCTTTCTCTGTCCATCTGTCATTTTCCTGTTCAACATAAAACATTTGTTGTCATCCCTTCTTTCATCCCTCCGTCACACTAATAATTCGGCGATGATTGGCTTTTTTGAGTTTAATTTCTTTTTTTTTGTTGTCATTAACATTCATTCCCCCGTCGGCTGAAAATGAATTGCATTTTTGGAGAGATTCATTTGGTTTGGCCTGTTTTTTTCATTCTCTTTTGTTCGTCTCCAAATTTGATGATTTGTTTATCCCTCCCTTTGTCACTTTATTCCCCAAACATTCGAATTGTCCACTGCGTTTCGGCGCCAGCATGTTTTTCCACTATAACTTTTTTCTTAGTTATCTCAAGCCAACATTGTTGATACCAGTCGAAAGCTTAACATGTTTAGAAGCTTTTTTTAAGCTATTGGGTCGCGATTAGACAATTATCAAAAGAGTTATTCCTTTTCTTCCTCTCCTCTTCCCCTCCCATTACGCTTCTCCCCCCTCTTTTTCTCCCTCCGTTTCCATCCCTCCCACAATTGCCTCCTCCCTTCCCTCCCCTCTGCTCGTCTGCTGCTTCTTAATTTCTCATAACTTCCTTCCGCTGCTTCTCTTCACCAATGTTTGCGCATTCGGCCCACCGTGAGAGATGGAAATGGCCAATAATTCGCCTTCACTGTGTTGTTCTCCAGGATCGAATTTGTCCTCATTTTCTCCGGAACATTCCTCCCTTCCATCCACCCCCGGAGGGGCTGTCCGTCCACCCATTCTCTTCCCACCCAAATTGTTTGCACCTGCCGATGGGTCAAATTGCTGCCCTGCCAATGGACACGGAAGAGCGAGTCCACTCCCCCCCCTCCCCCAATCCCTCCTCCCGCCGCTTCCGCCAGTCCATTCATCATCATCAGTCAGCCAGCCAATTCCCACCTTTCGCATAATTAGGGCTCTGCATCAAATCCTAATTCAAAATGCATAAAGGGAAGCAACAGCAGAAGAAGGAATTGCAGCAGCAGCGGATGACTCCCGGCTGGATTTTCCCCGGGGGCTTTCACTGTCCAATCGCTGTTCATAAAATGACCTTTCCTCAATTTCTATTTGATATTTATTTTTAATTTGTACACAAAATCAAGGGACAGCGCAATTAATCACATTGAATGGACCCTTTCCTTTGCTTCCTTTCGAGATTATAAAAGATAGGGAAGGAGGGAGGAGGAGAAGCAGTTGAGGAAATTTTTGCTCTTTCTCTTTGAGTGGGGGGCGGAGGGACTGAGGAAAGGGGGGAGAGGGGAGGGGGCAACGATTTTGAGGGAGGAAAGAGTGACGGAGGAGGAGGGGAAAGAATGGGGAGAGGGGGGGGGGAAGGGCGGGGCGATGGTATTGTTTTGTTTTGTTTCGTCATGTCTCTGCTGCTGCTTCCCGAAAGAAAGACTCAATTTATGCAACATTTTGCTTTATCCTTCGCAAAATTTCCTCAGCTTTTAAGCCATTAGCATCGCTAAATGAGCGTTTGAAAATTAAAATCCATTAATTAGTTCCGATTTTCTTTAATTTTTTCTTAGAATTGCTCTGAGGAGCTACTCGATTCGGAGCTCGAAGCATTAGCAGAAGAACAGCCGAAAGACGAAGAAAAAGAAGAAGAAAAGGAGAAGGAAGGACCAAAAGCGAAGAGACGCAAAACGAACGAAGAAGAGAAAGGGGGAGGGGGCGAAGAGATGGAGCAGTACGAGCAGAACAACAGCAACGGCACCAAAACAGAGGCGGCGAAGTGCCACCAAAAGGACGACCAACCGCAGCACCAACTAACGGACATTGGCTATTCCAGCGGAGAGAACACATCGGTGCACGAAGGCGGCACAAACACAACAGTGAGCGAAGAAATGGCGGAGGAAGAAGCGGAGGGAGGAGGGGGAAAATCGGGGGAAAACGACGGGGAGGGAGTCGGAGTTCGAGACGAGTTCATGCTGGTCGACAACAGCGAGTTGGAGAAGAGCTTCTACCGGACGGTGCCGCTGGACGAGTTCGGCCAAACCGACTTGGACACCGACGAGGGAAATTGGCCACGGAGCACTTATTGGGCACAACGATTCATGGAAGAAGTGGAGAAGACGGGCACGGGGAAGGACCGCGGCACCACCGACCTGACCGACTCGCTAATTGTACACGTTGACGGGCCCGAGAGCAGGGAGAGGCTGAACGACTTCGAGGTGATCAGCAGGCCAAGACTAATGAGGTAATTTAACTATTTAGGGATTCGGTTTGGCAGACGGACGACGGTTTGTCGACCCTTTCATCGAAGACGAATGCGAAAGTCAAAGTACGGACGAATGGAACGACGGCGTACGCACGCGGCGAAGCCATCCGTCGAGTTCAACGACGACGCGGAAGAGAACACTGACGAGGACATTGCTTCTTCCGACAATTTGGACTGATCGGACAGTGCCGGGTAAAAAGTGGCATTTTTAATTGGAAAAGAAAGTAAATTCAGTGGGAAAGGCCAAGTCGAGGCAATCGCCGCGGGGGACGAGACGGAAATGTGCGGCGGTGAGAAAGACGCGTTCATCGACCGAGGGACTGAGGGAACGGGCGACGAATTGGACGTGGTGGCCGAATTTGTCCAGCGATTTCGAATGGGACGACGAGGGATACCGACGGACGAGCAGAGACGAGGAAATAAGCACGGAAAAGGGCGGGGACGAGGAGGCAATTGCAATTGCCAGAAAGGTAATGCCGTGCGGGCCTTTGGCACTTTCCCAATTTCGTCCTCAGAAAGCGTTGCGCTCTTTTCGCGACAGTCTTTTCAAAGCGGCCACCCAAAGTGGCCATGTCAATGTCCGTCTCCAGGAACTGCTCGCGCTCGTCGACAAATCGTTGGGCGGCGTCGACTCGGCTTCGTTTTTGCTGGTCGAATTGAACAACACCTTCACGGCACTGTCCAATCTGTGCCGAAAATTGGAACAGAAAATGGGCGGCGAATCAGGCGAAAAAAAAGTGCAGGAAATGGACATTTTGAAAGAGGTGGGACTTCATGGGAGGATGGCGCAGTGGGTTAGGACGAAGTTACCCATGAGGCATTCTCGGGTTCAATTCCGCTCAATGATTGACAAAATTTACCAAAAAACTGAGACAAAATGCGGAATAACGACGACGAGGCATTTGTCTGAGAGCAACGAATAGGCCGCGCTTTTTTAATTTTTAAAAATTAAATTATTTTAAATCTAAGGACATGGAAGCCGAATTGCTTTTGTGCCACGAACGAATGAACGCGTTGGAGACGACATGCAATAATTTGGCACTTTTGTTGGGCGGTCATTTGGGCGGTAGCGAATCGAACAAAAATTGCGCATTGGAAGAAAACGAAAAGGGCGATTATTTGGCACAATTTGCCAATGAATGCAGCCGAATTCGGAAGGAATTGCAGAAACTGAAGAAAAGGTGGAGAGAAAGGAAATAAAAGGAATTTTAACAAAAAAGGAAGTGAAGAAAGAAAAGAGAGAGAAAAAAAGAGAAGGGGCGAAAAAGAGCAGTGAGAAATAAAGAAAGGGTAGTGAGGAAGAGAGAGAGAGAGAGAGACAGAGAAAGAGAGGGGGAGGGGAGGGAGAGAAAGAGAGACGGAAATAATGAAGAAAGAGAAAAAGGAGGAGATAAAGGAATTTGTAAAGAGAGAAACAAAGAATGGGAAGAGGTACAGAGAGTAAAAAAAATATGTTAAGATTCGATCGGAAAGTTGTGTTCTGTTGTTTAAACAAAGTGCCATTCGTGGAGGATAAGGAAAATTCAGGCGGAAAATGGAAAAACCGAACAGCAGAATCAGCAGATCAAATTGGTTAATAATTATCGATCACTTGCTCTATTTAGCAGCTCTGCCCATTTCATTATCCCATTCGCTTCAGTTGAATGTGCCATTCAAAGTTCGGCACTCATTTCCGTCCGCCCTGTCCCCTCCCCTTTCTGGCGTTCGTATTTGCTGCTTTGTCTGTTCGGTCTGATAGCCTCTTTTGGCGCCCTTTTGTTTGCCACTTCCCGCGACGGCACCGATTGGCGTTGGACATTTGGGCCGCAATTAAATTACGAGCGCGGGGCGCCGCCTTTTTAAGCGGAGCATTTGGGAGCAAATGAGCAGAAGAGAGCCTTCCCTTAATTGCTTAATTAATTCATTGACTGTTCACTCTTTCCGCATTTTATTCTCAAACATTTAAAGAGTGCCTCTCGCCTTTTCACCTCTTTTATTTTTCCGTCCGTTCCCGCCAATAAATCCACCGTTTCCTCATCAGACAAATGCCTAATTTTCTGCAGCCACAATTCCCTTTGTTCCTCCAAGCTTTTGTCTCTGTCATGGAAATATTTGACCATTTCATTATGCAAGTAAATGAAGGGGAAATCAATGCTGGGTAGCAAATTGTTTAAAGAAGAAACCATTCTAAATAAAAACCTTCTGTTAAATTTAATCACCGATCATTTCTACCACTCATCAGCACATATTTTATTTAATTGTATAATATTATCTTTTTACTCATTACGCAACAAAAACAAAAACAATAAAAAGGTCTCAAAAATAAAGAGAAGAAAATAAATAATCTAATTCCTCAAAAAAACGATGTAAAACGAATTATCAACAAAATTTATTTTCACTTTGTTTTAATTCGATTGAATAAAATGAAAAAGACAAATCGCAAATTTAAGCATAAATTGAAACAAACTCATTTGTCGCAGAAAAAGATTCTCTTGCATAACTCTTAGATTAAGAAAATCGCATGGATTTGCTTTAAAATTAATTTTTATTTTATGAATTGACTAAAATATTTTTAATAACCTTAAGAAAGGATATTTTTTGTGTAGAATTAATGTGAAAATATTATTTATCAAAGAAATGGAAAACGAAAAAAAGTGATTTTATTTAATATTTATTTTTAAAAGCAATAAAATAAGTTTTTAGCTTCCGGCTTAGCTCAATTGAAAATCGTTGTTCAGTTTTTTCTGTCCCCAGAAAGTCCCGCGCAGTTTTCCTCAAAGTCCATCCCCTGAATAAATAATTTAAAGAAAATTAATTATTTTAATTTTTTGCTTCATTTAATTTGTGTTGCTTAAATTAGCTTTTGTCGTTTCTTTTCTTCGTTGAGATTAGTCACAGCGAAGTTTCGCTTTCACAAACAGAAAAATATTAAGAAGAAAAACAGTTTTTGGTCTGGTTTTGTGAAATTCCGAAACAATAAAAGAAAAACGAAAAAAGAAATCCGATTCTTTTCCCCGCGGTCCCTTCGATTCGCTCACTTTTCTTTTCCTTTCTTTTTAATTTTTTGCTTTTCGCTGCGTTCGTTAGAAATGGAATTTCGTTTAACGAATTAATTCAATTTAAAATAAACTTAAAAATATTTTATGATGGAACGCCGAAACAGCACCAAAAATGGCGGTCTGTCCCCCACCCCTCAAGAGACGACCATTAATTTGCCCGTTTCCTCCAATCGAAGGGCTTCGTCCGCTTCGATTCTTTTTGCCCAGGTCCCCAAATGCCATTGGCTGTTTTGTTTCTTCGTCTGTTTGACCTTCACTTCCCCCCAGGCGAGTTTCGACACGGGCCTCGACGTGAGCCGCGCCTCGCAATTGTCGTCCCAGCGGAATGTGCTGAGTACGCACGTGATGGACTTGGGCAGCGGCAGACCGTGCAGTGGCATCCAATGCAAAGCGTTCAAATGGGACAAAAGCCATTCGGAATGGATTCAAATCGGAGACACGTAATTTGGCGCACCGTCCGCCCGAACTGACGAACAAATATTTGAGGGTGACCAATGCGCAGGGGCGCATTCCGCTGGTGCACCCCGGCACTTCGCTGTCCAAAGGCCTTTACAAATTGCGTTTTGCCACGAAGGAATATTACGCACGTCACCAGCTGAAGTCACTGTTTCCGCAAGTTGACGTAGGGAAAAGAATGAATGATTTTGAAATGGATTTGCCATTGTTTTAAGGTGGTCATTGAGGTGGACGACGCCAGCGAACATTGCCATGTGCCGGTGTTACTCAACCATTTCGGCTACTCCGTTTATAAGGGACACTGATGGAATATTCCCTCTCTCATTAATTCTCATTTTGGTGTATATTAAAAACAAATAAAATAAAGAATTAACGGTTTGCCTTCAAATGTTTTGATGAAATCGAAAAAGAAAATCAGGCAAAAGCAATTGGATTTTAGTACCAAAAGCTGTGCTGAAATGGCTTTTTCTTTGTATCGACCCCTTTTTCGTCTGTCTCCCCCCCCCCTCCCCTCCGCCCTCTTCGATTCCCCACTTCTCTCCCTTTTCTCTCTCTCTCTTTCCCTTTTTCTCTCCCTTCTCTCTCTGTCTTTTTCTTTCTCTCTGTGTTAGCGCCCGGGGGATAATTAGTGCGATGGGTGCGTCTGAGTGTTGGCGAGGGAGGAGCATTCCATGCACTTCATCCCCATTTCTCTGCTTCTTTCCGCTGTGTCCAGGCACAAAATTCGAATGGTGCGACGAATAAATATTTTGGCCCTCGCCCAACCCAATCCCCGGAGGGCATTTCAGACAGAAATTAATGCGCGCGCACATTAATTCCCCTGCCTCCCCTGAGGGCATTGGGGGAGTGAATTTCGTTTACGTCAATGGACAACGAAAATGAAAGTGGAAGAGAAGGGAATGTACCGGATGAAGTCGAACTCTGATGGTAATCCAATCCGATAGCCGAAAAGAATGTTAATTAAACGTACACGTACAATTGACAACATTAACCCCTCGGGGGAACATTAACTAAACTAACTGGTCTAATCCCTCCATTTGCCTCTCTAATTATGACTAATTGGGCTTTATCGATTAAAATTTTGGTCTTTTGGGACACTGCTTTTAATGGCTGCAGAAACCTATTCATATTCATCCTTGGCTTCGTTCTTTGCTCTTTCCAAGCCAACGATTAATCACTTAATTTATTAATTGGCAAATAATTAATTAATTAATGTGTCCGTTGTGTTTTAAAAAGGGTTTTTTGATTGACAAATAATTGTTTTTCTTATCACTCTCTTCGCAAAATATGATAATATGTCTCATTTATTTTTGTTAGCAGCTTCCCTTTCTTTATTGATCACTTATTTTAATTGGTTTGTATTACTTTGAATTACCAATTAAATTTTAAAATTTAATTTTTTTTTTTTGATATTTTTCTCTCCATCCAATGAAAAAATGAACTGAAACTGAGCGATTTAACCGACTGACGAGGAGGGAGGGAAAGGTTGTTGTTGTGCATGGAATGGAATAATGCAATTTGTCGCTTCCCTTTTGCCCAAATCTCAGTGACTTTTTTTTATAATTTATTTGACTCCCACTTTGTCTTCCGTTGCCCATCGATTCGCCCATAAAACGATGGGGGGGGGGAAAGTGTCGTTTTGCGCGAGTTCGCCCCCTGCCCAATTCTCACGCCGCACCATTGGTAAGTCTTCGCGGATTCGTCCACACATCCTTCTCTCTCTCCCCTTTATCATTTCGTCCGCCACCCGCGCAGATTCTTTCCCCGCGCCACAAATTTATCTTTAAATTGTTTCTCTGATAATGAATGAATTAATCAATTGACTGATTGGTCGGCCCTTCCTTTTCAACTTTCGTATATTTTGTAACCTTTTGAAATTAATTTCCATTTTATGTTATTTTATTAAAAATTTTATTATTTTTTTTTCTTTCATTTTAATGGCTGCCTTTTAATTTTTATTTTCTCCATATTTTCTTCTCACACTTTTTCAAATTAATGCAAATTTTGTGGGAGAGTGGCGAGTGGCCAGGGGCCAGCATTGAGCAGGCCATCACCACTTTGAGTTGGACTCCGGCGGCCAAGGAGGGCCGGGGACTGCTCGGCGTCGGATGCGACACGGGCGCAGTTGGCGTAACGTACACCGATTTGGGCCCTGACCACAACTGCTGTAAAAGGTGAAAACATTTTAAAACAGTGTGAAAATGTTGGATTTTTCCCCCAATTTTCTTCCTTTGTAAATATTTGTCATTTTCTCCTTCCTCAGACACAATTTCAACTTACGCGGGCATCAGGCGGCGATTGCTTTGGTGGCGTGGAACAAAGCACAGACCAAATTGCTTTCCTACGACATCAATGGCGTCATTTACTTTTGGGTGCCAAACGAAGAGCGATGGACAGTGGAGCTGATCAATGATCGGGGATTCAAAGTCCGTCAATTTTTATCCCTTTTGACGACAATTGAAATGCCATGTTTAAGGTCCGTGACTTCGATTGGAGTCCGAGTGGGGCGTCAGCATTAATTTGTTATGAAGACAATTTTGTGCTAATCGGTTTGAATTTGGCAGTTTTTGTATTTTTGGTTCCTTTTTCAGTTTCGTCCTCCGGCCAACGCATTTGGTCCAACACTTTCCTTTTCTCCATTCTCTGCGGCGCGTGGGCCCCCAATTCGCAAGAATTGGTCATCGGCCTCAGCAGCGGCGTTGTCCATGTGCTGAACGACCAGGGCACTTTGATCACTGAACGCACTCTCTTCCAAGTGGGCGTCCAACGGGCGGCCTTTTCCCCGCTGCGAAGTGCCGAGGCGCACGGAGATGGCAAATGGACTTTGGCGTGTTGTTCGGTCGGTCTCTTTTTCATTTACGAATAATTGTAATAACCAATGATAACATTTGATTTCTGCTGGTAAAATTGGGGTTTCAATGCCAAAAATTAATCAATAATTGCTTGGTTCGGCTTCTAAAATTTTATATGAACAAATTTCTTATTTCATACAGAAAAATAATAAGTCGATTTCTGACACATTAAATAGCATTCACAATTCTATCACCGATTCACATAATATTTTGGTACTTTTCCGTTTGGGGGCCGCACATTCAAATTTAAAAAAATAACAACGAATGCTTTGAACATTCGTACGTTTCCCATATTATATTAGGAAAAGTACCAATATTTTGTTTGACATGCTAAATTCTCCCAAGGAAAGGAATTTTTTGGTTTTTAATTTCCATTTTTTCTCCTCAGGCCACCGATCAGATTCTCTTCCTGAACACCTTCTACGAGGTTGAGCTGTGCTCTTGGCAAGCGCCGGACCCGGTGATTTCGATGCGTTGGAGCAGTGACGGCACAATGCTCGCGGTCGTGTGCAGTCCGAATCGCATTGTCATTTTGGACTACAACGGCCGTGGCATTCACTCTTTCTCGGCACCCATCCCCGGCGGCACTCTCTCCGCATTCACTTGGGCGCACAGCGATCAGGCCATTGTCGTGACGGCAAAGGGCAAAATCGCCACGGGCCGTTTGGTGCGCCGAGTGCCGTCGCTGTCCCAATTGGTGTCCTATTCGCTGTGGGAACAGTTGGGCCGCTCCTCCAAAGGGGTGGACCATCTTCCGATTCCGAAGAGAGAGCGCAAACAGATCGCCCAGTTTGACCATCACATCATCCGAGTGCCAATTCACGCCTTTGACTTCATTCAAAAAACGCTGTTTAGTGCCGTGTCCCCGTTGCTGAACGTCTCTACGACGTGGTGTGTCAGCCGAGCATTTGGCGTTGGTATTGCACCATTGTGCCGGTGACCCGTAAAAATCTCTACATGCTTTGCGTCGAGGTTTATTCCTCAGTTTGCCCTCCTCCATCCTTTTCGCTCTCTTCAGCACATGGGCGGTTTCGTGCCGATTCTCCTCGGTCGACAGACCAACCGAATTATTCCCCAATTTGTTATTTCGCTTCCTGCTCATTTGCTGGCAAAGTGTCGTCGTTCCTCCGACATTTCGCCTCAATTCGTCGCCTTTTCCCCTCGTCCGTCCGATTCGTCCGCTGTTCATCCAGCAGCAGCAGCAACAGACTTTCATCAGTTGACTTCTGATCATTCGTTGCCATTCGTTACTGGTGGTTCTTCGGCACAAGTTGGTCAGTGCATTTTTATGGCATTTTGTAATTTTCGAATTTTTTTTTTCTGATTTTCGAGATTTAATCCCACTATTCTCTACGCATTTACTTTTGTTTTTGCTTCAGAGGATGTTGCCCAACAGAATGGGTTCCGTCGTGAGAGTAACCAACGCAATTCGATGTGGCGGCGCAGTAAGCGTCAAATCCGCCGCTTCGTCAGTCGTCGCATAATGCCGCATCGATTGTCCGTCGGCGCTGTCGCCAGCCGCGCGCCGCCTCCCACTCTCGTCCATGTCAGCTCCAACGTTTGGTGCACCAAATTTAAAATCACCGCGGCCGAAGGCAATGGCCAATTGCCGGCCACACTCGCCCAAGTGTTCTACAAAACTTCCGTTTTGCACCTCCAACCTCGGCAAATGACCATACGGTTGAGCGATTTACACAGTTTGACGGAAGAGGCGAAGAGAGAAACGCCGAGGGAAATGGAAAATGAGGGACGAATCGCAACGGCGACAATGCGACGGCGCGAACTCAGCGGACAATCCGCGGCACTTAAAGGTAAAGTGCAAATAAGAATATTAAGAAAGTTTCAAGGATTTAATGCATAATTGCATCATTTGTTCCTTTAGCCGCTTTTCTCGAAAAACGGCCTGAAAGCAGATGGAGGACAAGAGCATCGCCCGGGAATGAAGAGGACATCCGAGAAATGTTATTGACAAAGCGAAGGCATTCGACTGAAAATCGGACCGATCATCACCAGCAAAAGGGTGCCGCGACATCGACGGCATCATTCCTTTTGGAAGAAATGAACAACAACGAAGAAGGAACGGAGGACAGAAATAGGAGGGGACAAAGAAAGGAGCAAATGGACAGAAATGGGAAGGGAACGGAGGGATTAACAGGCGGAGACAGCGCAAAACAATTGTTTGAAGAAGCAGAAAATGGGGAGGAAGAAGAAGAGGAGGAGGAAGGCACCGACGGATTGATGAGTGGGGAGAGGGAACTGTACGAGAATGTCATCTCGGAGTTTGACGGACTTCGGCAGACTGTCAACAATTACATTACGGTTTGGTGGAGGTCAAATGAAGTTATTTTTTGTTATTTCAGAAGATGAAGCAGTTCGCCTCCGAGTTGGAGCAGCAGTCGGCCCCGTCGTCTTCTTCGTCTTCCGCTGTCCCTTTGCTCCCTCACTCGAGCCAACAACAGTCCCCGCCGGTGGTGGCACCCGAAAGCACCAAAGAAAAGAGGCGCAATTTCTTTTACGGCAAACAAAAGCAAATTGCGCAACGTCCCGCCACAACGACTGGCGCTTTCTCCGCCTCACATTTCAGCTATTCCACTTCAGTCACTGCTGCTTCTTCTGCCAACTCGAAAACTCCAACAAATTGTTCAACTATTTCTGACCCGAAGACTCAAAGACCACAAAGTTCGCCTGCCGGCACAATGGCCGAGGGGTGGCAGAACAGGCTGGAGAACCTTGAGGTTCCGTCAAAAAAAACCGAAATAAAAAACAGTCATGTTAAGTTTATCGATGACGACATTATTTCCGGCGAGGAGTGTCCATTGATTAGGCCGAATTCGTCTGGGAAAGTGCCGACGGCAAATGTTCCGTCCAATTTTTTGTCGAACACGACAATGCCTCACAAACTGCAGACAACTTCAACCAGAAAAGACTCAAATTGTTCCGTCACTTCTCTGCTTCCCAATGCTGAAAAAGAATCCGACAAATCTTTCGCTGGCGTTGCTTTGTCGTGCGGTGGTGGCAAAAAAGCACACCAATTGAATGACATTAAGGCAGTTGTGGAAAAGGCAAGTGCCATGCCATTGTTGCCTTCATTAGTTGTAATGCTTTAGCTGTCCCGGTTGGCTTTCGAACTGTCCGCCACTCGTCACCACTCCTCAACAATTCATTCGACTCTTTCTCATGTCCGACTGAAACCGAGTGCAAAATTTGAACTGCTCGACATTGACCTGGAGAAGTTTCAAACACTGCAGAACAGTCGCTCTTCCGCGTCGCCATCCTCCGCTGGCACTCCCTCTGACCAATTGCCGTCAAAAACACGGCTTCAGAATGTAGCGGCACTGCGGGCAAAAGTGCGCGGAATTGCGCGACAAGTGGCACAATTTGAAGAGGTAATCGAATGGCAGGCCAGTAGCCAGCAGCAGGAGGGAGGGGAGGCGATTCGGTGATTCCCCCACCGAAATTAATTCGTTTTTAATTCAAAATTTTAAATTTTGTGTCAATTGCGCAAAAAGTCACTATGTTTTGAGCTTCTTATTTTGCTTCAACCTCCATTACTAATTTTGGCATTTCTTTACAGCTGATTCGTATCAACGAATTATTAAATGAAATTGGCGGTGACCTTCGACAGCGTGTGCAGCACATAAAAATGGTTTTGGGGGAGGGAGACGACGACGACGAAGAGGAAGAAGAAAATGACTGTGATGGCACTGCAATTGCATTCTCACAATCAGCTGTCGGGGTTGGCGAAGAAATTGTGCCGTTGTTGAAGTGTTCTTCGACAGTTGCTAGTCAGGTGCTCCTTTCGGCCCATTCTTTCCCATTTTCTCTCTTATTTAGTCAACGATCACCGCAACTGTGCCAATACATTCGTCGTCAGTGTTAAGAGTGCCAAAATCAAACAGAAGAAATGCGGAGAAAAAGACGGATTTGGCCATGGAAACGCCGTCGAAGTTTTGCAAGAAAAGGGAAGGTAAAAAGGGACGGAAAGGCGCACAGGGGGAAGACGACGAGGAGAAGAGGAGGACGAGCGGGACGAAGATACTGGTGATGACCAACAAAAGGCCCTTCTGGAACGAACAGTCTCAAGTCTACCAGGTAAATGCAGAAACCATGTTAATGGTGGGCGTGTAGTGTGATTCATTCTCTACGATATTTAATTGTTTAAGTTGGACTTTAATGGAAGAGTCACTCAAGAATCTGCCAAGAACTTCCAAATTGAACACCAGTCTCGGCAAGTGCTTCAATTTGGACGCATCGAGAACGGTGCGTACACATTGGACTTTCGCGAGCCCTTTTCTGCCATTCAGGTTGGTTCTCTTAGTAATTGTCTATTTCGACATTTGATGTTTTCAGGCTTTTGCCGTTGCTTTGGCATCAATAACTCAAAGATTGAAGTGATTTGATTGGCTGCTCTAAGGTTTATTCTGGTCTACGAATTCACTCGAGTAAAATGCACGACGCATGTGAAAAATGTGATCATCATCAACCTATATCTCTTTCTGTTATTTTGTACAATTTTTCATGTTTTTGGTTGCGCGTCTATTCACAATTATTTGACATTGTCTAACTCCATCCTCCGACTTTGGGCATCCAATTGACTTTTTACTATGTCTATTTGTGTATTATTTTATCAGTACTATAAAACAATTTATATGCATACCGGCAAATTTAAAGTTCATTTACAGAATTCCCTAATTTTCCGCCAGTTCCTTTCCCTACATTCAATTTTTGTATGGATAAAAAATAACATCAAAAATCCTATTTATAGTAATAATATGGTATTTGAGACAATAAAAACAAAAGAACATTCGGAACTGTCAAGTCATCGGCTAATTCTGTCGTGCTAACAAAAATTGATCAGATCGATCCCTTTACCACCGCGTCCATTTTCTTAAGGCGTGTTGCCATTGACAAATCGATATATTTATCGCCGATGTTCACCACCAGTCCACCAACCAAGTCCGGCTTCACAGTGAAAGTCAAGTTCAGCTTCTGTCCACGCGTGGCAAACTTTTGCAGGGCGTCGTTCAGCGATTGTTCGTGTTTTTTGTCGAGGGGCTGAAATTGGGGATAAATATCAAAATGAATGTTTTAAGACAGTCAGTCCGATTGAATTTTGGGGTACTTATACAGTTTGACCCACATACAAAATTTTTTTTCTTTTTAATGATAAAAAGTGTTTCCAGGGGTTTTCGGGGCCTGCTGATCATGAATATAAACTCTATTTGACGAATTCCCGAAACCCTAACCCGAAATACGAAAGTTTTTTGAAATTTTTTTTTTCCAAAAATGGTTTTAAATGTACCAAAATATGTGCTCCATGATTCTCCGGTGTGATGCTCATAATATATTGATTCAGACCAAGCACTGATGCCACGTAATTCATCAAAAAAACAAATAAAATTGGCATTAATGCTTGGTCTGAAATTTTTTTTCAAGAATGTTTGAATTCCGGGTTAGGGGTCCGGAAATTCGTCAAATAGAGTTCATATTCATGATCAGCGGCCCCGAAAACCCCTGGAAACACTTTTTATCATTAAAAGCAAAAAATTTTGTATGTGGGTCAAACTGTATAAGTACCAATTTTGGGTTTGGTCTTTGGCTGTGGGTCCGTCCCTCCCCAATTGCTCACCTCGGCACTTGCGACTTCCACGTGAAGTTCTCCGCGATGCGCTCGCATTATTGTTTCGAAGGAGCTCACGACACCGGTCAATTTGTTGATTCGCCCATTCTCCGCCAAAAGGCCTAATTTTTAATAGGATTTATTTAAGCCAATCATATGTGTGTAAACAAAGAATAAACCATTTTTGAATTTGGATAACTTACTTAGGTGTTCGTATCTTTGAAACCGATAATTTAAAATGACACCAAATTCAGTGGGAGTTGGTTATTTAATATTCCAAAGGAATGATCAGTTACAAGAATTTTTGAAGGGATAAAAGGAATCAAAAAGTGCATAACCAACCGAAGAAGTTCTGAACTTGTTGTGAGACGCCCTGCTTCTTCAGCACATCCTCAACGGCCTCCTTTTTCTTTTGCTTATTCAGAATTGGGTTGTCAATGAAAGACTGAAACGAATGAATTTAAGACAAACTAGAAATAAATGGAATTTCATGTTTTGTACCGAACCGCCGAAGCGTTCGTCTGAAAATTCGTTTCTTTTAACGCTGACCTTAAACTCTTTGTTGGTGTCGTACAACTCCTTCACTTGACGCAACTCTTTCTCGATGTTTTCCAGCTTTTTCTCCTTTATCCCGGACGAGTACAGAGCAGACGCGTATTTTCCCTCAATGCCTGTCACTTGGACGGGAGGCCTGACGACACTGTGCTGTTGCAATGCACGAGAAGAGAATGAAAATGCGCGTTTTATCAGCATTGAGGCTTTTAAATTTATTTATTTCTGAAAGAGTTCGGCAATCATGGAGTTTACTGGTCCCGTTTTTTTTTTAAAAATAATGGAAAAATTTTTCTAGGGCTATTTTACTGTGCTGAGCACGAATCCGACCTTATTTTTGACCGATTCTGAACCCCGAACCCGGATTCAAATTGTTGTTCAGAAAATAAATTGTTCTTTAAAAGAAAATCCGAAATAGTCCAAACAATAAATTTTTCCATAATTTTGCATAAAGAACAAGTTAAGGCGATTGGCCTGTAGTTCATGGGGTTACTTTTGTCCCCTTGTTTATGCAAGGGGATAATAATCGATTGTTTCCATATAGTGGGAAGCTTTCCTGTATCAAGGGAGAGTCTGAAAATTTCAGTAACAAAAGGAGTAAACGAAAGAAAACAATTTTTTAAGAGTCTAAAGGTAATACCGTCCGGTGATGTGTTATTTCTGTTAGGTAAAGTTCTAAGAACTTAACCAACAGAAATAATGTTAAATTCAACGTCGTTTATTGTTGGAGAAGAAAAAGAAGTATCAAAATCAAGAGAATAATTATTTACAATATAATTTTCAGAAAAAATTTTCGCAAAAATTTCCGCTTTAGAAATTGAGTCAGAAATAAAAGAAGTATTATATTGAATAACTGGTGGATCTTCTACTGGCTTAAAGTATTTTCTAAGATAAGAAAATAATCTATTCTTATCACCGGATAGTATTTTATTTTCTTTACGGGTTTGAATATTTCTTATTTGAGTCTTAATATGTAAGGAGATACTTTTATATAAAGGTTCATATTTTCCTCTATTTTCTTTCATTAGCTTATATAGACGTGCTTTTTCCCTAATTGAAGCCAATAAATGCGGTGGGTAAAAGTTTTTGGCGGACTTAATAGATAAAATAGTTTCAGGAATATTAATTTCAAGATTTCTTCGAACAGAACTAAAGAAAATAGCATATTTATCCTCAACTGTATAAAATTTTTGTAGTAGTTGAGGGAGAAATGAGGATAAATATGCATCGAATAGAAAGGTATTAGATTTAGTGTATTTCCTAAGAACAATTTGTTTCTTGGTTGCATTTTGCTTTAAAACACAAAAATCAAAAAGAATTGTTAGATGATCTGTATCTAAAAGTCCACCTTTTACTTCTACCGCATTTATTAAGTCAGTTTTTGTTGAAAGGATTAAATCTAGGAAGGATTGCTCCCTAGTGGGTTCATTAATGCAGGATGTCAAATTATATTTATTAAAGAAATCACAAAATAAATTACCAAAATTACTTAAAGGGAAAGGTTTTTTATTTTTTATAGTTAAATCTTTAGTTCCAAGGTTAAAATCCCCAAGTATACAACAGTTTTCTGAAATGTAAAGGTCAAGGAATTTAAAAAGATTTTTGGTATTTTTTAAATTAGTAGAAGGAGGTCGATAAATAAGAATCAAATTTAGTGAATTGTAATTTTGAAATTGCAATATTAGTATTTCACACCCAAATTTTGTTTCAGAAAACTTTACAAAAAACTGTATATCTTTTTTAGCGACAAAAGCTATACCGCCTCCACGCTTATTCAATCTGTTAGTGTAAGAAATGGTATGATTTTGAAGAAAATTTGAATGAAAAGGAAATTGGTTTTCATTCTTACCCCAGGTTTCAGTAAAACAGATAAAATCTAAATTTAAGGATTCAAAAATTGTTTCTATTTGTTCACATTTGTTATAGATAGACCTTATATTACTAAAGCACCTTGTATACATTTATTAACCTTATGAGGACTTTTGAAAAATCTTGCGGTACTAGAATTTACGTTTGTAAAATTTTTTGAAATTTCAGTGTGGGTGGTTCCCGCAAGATTTTATGAATTGGATTTATGGCAAAAACAGGAATAATTACCAGGGTCATCACGAAAAACAGAGACATCGTTTCGGGGAATGACATGTCCAGCATAAACAATGAAATTGAGATTAGGAAATTGGGCGCGGGCTGTCTTGCAACAATTGATCAAATTATGCCGCTCCTTGAGTTGTTCAGGGGAGAGAGATGGACGGACAGAGACAGCTTGAAATTTGGAGTTTTTAAGACGGGTTTTATTGCGGAGAAATGTTTGTGTAATCTTTCGGGTTGACATTTCCACTTTGAGAAGTCGGGGGCCTCCTTCCTTTCTTTGGCCCATCCGGTAAACCTTGGTCGGCATTGCCTCGATTTCGCAAACGTCCAGAATGTCTAACACCTGCTGTTGGTCAGCAATCGCGCGCCGTGTAGAGGAAAGGCCACTGTCCGATTCCGGAACGCCCATCAGAACGACCGAATGTTCTCGTCGGTCCTCCTCCAGTATTTTCTCCGCCCCTTAAGAATTTTTTTCGAAAATTTCCCGGATTTCAGGGGCCTATTCAAATTAGCATCGTATCAACGATGCGATGATACGATGATCATATGCGTGTTCAAATTAAAGACTTTCGTCATATGATGAGCTGTCGTTTGCAGCTCATCATACGATGAGATCGTACGATGATCCAATCGTACGTTCTCATCATACGATCGTATGGCTGTTCAAATTAATTTTATGGATAAGATGTGATGATATGATACGATGAATGAATATGATGTTTACCACAAATCATTTTATGTCTTAAAAATATTTCCATTGGCAATTTTAAAATAATTTTAAATTCGACAAAATTTAATAAAAATAATTACTTTTAATATTCGCTGTTATTTTCTTACTTTTAATATTCGCTGTTATTTTCTCCAAATAATTTATACAAACCTAATAAGGTAGCTGCTGATCCTTCTTTTGTGTTTGTTTTTGTTTAAAAGAAGTGTTAATATGAGACGAAATAACTCAATGTGATGATGTGATGGAAATGAAACAAATATTTTTATTCAACGCCAGAGTCAGCAGCAGTTAGTAACATTCTCAGCAGCAGAAATATTCCAAATTTTTTCTATCGACAGCGGGCAATGCAAATAAACTATCTTTAAAACTGTTAATAATATTTGATTTGTAAATCAGCGGCATTAACAACAGTCACTACAAGAAGCAGCAGTTAATTAGTTTTCAAATTAATGGAAAAATGCGTTCTTTTGAATGTTTTATGTTTTTAATAATTTGACTGGCTTTTATTGGTACTAAAAATTTAAAATTTATATGAAAAAATAGCTGAGACTTTGTGACGTGAATTTGAACGTACATGTGATGACTTGGTGTGATAAATCGTATGCGGGAGACGATTTTAATTTGAACGGGCATCGGGGCTATGATGAGCCATCACATCGTATCATCGCATCGTTGATACGATGCTAATTTGAATAGGCCCCAGGCCATTTTAGGGGTTTCAGATCAGACTGAAGGAGTGATCTGATCACAGTGGTGCAATTGACTTTTTGGATCAGCACTTTGCTTGTAAGATATCTACTTATTCAAATGAACATTTAGCAGAAATATAACATTAAAAACTGTATATTTTCCTAATTAAAAAATGATCAAAAGACTTTATTCAAGTATTATCTAATTGAATAATCATTTTTTGTTTAGCAAAAAAAGAAGAGAAAGATTAGAATAATGTTGATTATGATGATTGTCTACGTATGCATATATCATCGTCCTTCTCTTATCTCCTTCCATAATAATAGGGGTAATGACTTGAAAATGATTGATATGGTGAATACCCTCCGTAATGGAAGCCAAGGCCGTTGTTTTGGTTGAAATTCGCACCGTAATGGAAAGGGATGGCACAGTACACAAAATAGCAGTTGTACTGTAACGATTCTACCGCCAGGTGCGCTTCATCTTTTTGCCCATCCGTTGGAGTTCCGTCCTTACGCGTCAATTCATAAGTTACGACCGGCTCAAAAGTGTCATTTAGCAAAAAATGTCAGTGATTTTTGATTTTACAATCCATTTAAACTCACATAATACCACGAACGAACTTCGGTGACCAAACGGAAAAACGACAACCAAAAATAAAGCAGCAAAAAGGGACCCATTCTCGGAGAAGTTAAACTGACTATTTATACACTGTCAATAAAAATTCAAGCGGATGTTTATTTTTACTTCCTTCATTTTCCTCAAACAATCAACATACGAGGGAGGGAGGGAGAAAAGCCGATTAAATTCTCTGTTAGTCTTCCAAATGACGCAATTTAAGTGAAAAGGGATACAATGGACCAAACTTTAAATTTTTTTCAACTAACTTGATAAATCAAAAATTTTGAAAAATGGGCATTTAGTAGACAAATTAAAAAATTTCATCTTTAGGTAGTGATTTTTTAGTGCTGTATCACAGAAGGCATAATAAAACGCGATCCTAATTATAAAACAGAATTTATAAATTTTTAAAAATGTCAATAAAAAATGACTAAAATGGGTTGAGATCAGTCAACAATGTTTTGTAACTTGTCAAATCACTTTGAGTTTTGCGATGTTTCCGACTCGGCACTGCTCACAATAAGTTCCGCTTGGCTGTTGCTTCTGCTTATCGCTGTCCTCGTCGTCTCTTTTGGCTTAATCCGTCGCTGTTCTTTTTCTGAGTTCTTTTGCTGTTTTCGTGTGTAGCAATTTGCATATAAATAAATGGCATAAGCAATGGCCAACGGAAAGGCAATGGCGAAAAGCATTTTGACCAATGCCAAATGAAAGGGCGTGTCGACGAAGAAATTATTGAAGAAAAGGTTCAGATGGGTGCCGGAAGCGGGAAGACCGCCCAGGAAAAAGTTGGACAACACTTCGGCGATCACCTGCAACGGGTCGACTTGCCAGAGGGGAGCAATTAGTTCGTCCTAACAAATAAAATTAATTAGGTAAAATGGATGAATGGCTATATTGTAAGCGGACCTCATACGCCTTCAGACACTCGCTCTTTTGTTTTATTCTCACATAACTTAGCATCACATCAAACGCCTCGCTTAACAAGCCTTGAGGAGAACAAACGCCTCCCCCTCGACGAAACACAGCGTCAGTGCGCAGAAAACGTTCAGCCAAAATTTCCTAAAGATGGGGATTTCGTTTATTTTACAAAATATGTTTATTTCTGAAAAAGTGGAGATAGAATAAATAAATGTGCCAGTAATAAAATATTACCTGGTATTTTCGCATGTAAGTTGCGTAACATGACCAACAAAAAGTGCTCAGCAAAAGAAATGTGACCAATTTTCGAGTGGAAACTGTCGAGCGGAGAAAAAACAGCGCCGCGGGTATAAGAAGAATGACATTGAGAAGCATAATGTAAGGGAGGAGATTGTGGAGGAAAGTGAACAGAGAATGGTCAGAACGAATGTCGGACTGAAATAGCAAAGAAACAAATTAAACACCGCAAAAAGAGA
Organism: Heterodera glycines; assembly: GCA_004148225.2. Lineage (NCBI taxonomy): Eukaryota > Metazoa > Nematoda > Chromadorea > Rhabditida > Heteroderidae > Heterodera > Heterodera glycines. Next base: position 8,466,049 of record CP049706.1, read on the forward strand.
ACCTCGACTAGGAAATTCTCCAAAGCAGCTCTTAAATCCTCCCGAAGTCCAAATTCCTCAACGGCCTTTTCGGTGTCCAAATAACGCCTCATGACGGACAAATCGTGTTGTGACAGTGTAACCTGAAATGAAGGTGTTTAACCAATTAGCACTTTGATTATTGCCTGCGCTTTTTTGAAAATTGATCCCGAATCATTCAAATTTATGTGTAGTTTTTCCATGAATCTTCTCAACACATGTTTCATTAGTGAGTCCACAGAATTCGCTCGATTTACTCTCAGAGCAAGCAATTCCTCATACAGATTCCGATACTCCTTAAATTCAACTGTCATTAAACACACCCTATTAGTAATTACTTGAATGCATTTCTGCAAATTTTGGTCAGGGTCGCATTTGTTCGGCTCGACCAGATGACTTCTAAAGAGGGCGGAGCTTGAAAACGGGTCACTGGGATCGATCCAATTAGTTTTGTCAACGCTAAACCGAACAAAATTAATTAAAAATGAATTTAAACTCACCTTAGGTCCACGTCAATTTCCGCATCAATTAGCAACAAAATAAACCAAAGAAAAAGCAAAGTAACACTTGACATCGATCAGTTGTAAGCCCTAAGAAAATTTTGAAAAACTAAAAAAAAAAACTCGACTGACAAACGAACAAAAAACAAAATGGTCTGGAATTCCACATCCTAACAAAGAATCCTTATTAATATATTTTCTTCAAGTTTAAATCGATACAAAAAAGTCAAAATAATCAACGACAGACAAAACACAATAATTTATAAATTGAACAATTTGAGTGGCGAGAGATTATTCGTAGATACCAGCGGGACTTTCATGCACAAATAACTCCATCTGTCCAAACAAACTCAGTCGCGACGTTCGGCATACTTTTTCGTGTAGTCTTCTAAAATTAATTGTAAGAAAAATTAAAATAGCAAGACACTCCACCTGCATTTTTGAAGAACTTCTTCTTGTCCCGTTGGAATTCCTCGGCAAGATCGGAGCGCAACGGATGAGCAATTTCCGGCTCGGCAATCAGCGACAGCAGCGCGTTCATCACTTGCTCTGCACGCGTTGCCGGCTTCCAATTCTCCGCGAGAATGATGCCGAGACAGACTTGGCCCTTATCGTCGATGTTAGGATGGTAAATTTTGGTTGCGAATGTCACGGATGGCGGTTTGAATGGGTACTCAGTTGGAAAATCAACATTCACACGAAAAGCACCTTTGTTGTATGGTTCACGGTCCTAAAGAAAGCACATTAATCTAATTGTTTGTTTGCTATAACGTATAAAACATTACCGGATAAAGCATAAGGCTCCAGCGAAGCAAATTAGACTCATCAACCTCAAGAACACGAACAGCGCCCGAATTGTTCCCACGCATTTCGGAAAGTTCCTGTTAGTAAATATAGTAAATATTTTAGTAAGGTAGAAGAATAGTTTCAATCATGAAAAAGAATTTTTAAAAAAGCACTGAAGTGAGATTTTAGGTTAGCCAAGAGATTCAAGTTCTGATCCCATATGGTAATAAAGTTAAAAGCCCGTAATTAGTCAACCTTTTGCAAACGACGGGATGAAGCAGTCATTGTAAAGAAGTCAAATTTATCTTTTCTAAAAATAAAAATGAAACGAAAATTTTTATTAAAAAAGAAAGGTATCCTCTGGACTCCCGATTCGCAAAAGATCCAGTAGGAAAAAAAAGTTAAAAATTTCAATCTACACAGCACAGATTGGCTCATGTGTCGAGCTCGAGGGAATTTTGTTACTTCCTTTCATTAAAAAACATTACGCCATAAAGTTTTTGAAAATTTTATCAAACCTAACAGCTAAACACAACACGTTGTGCGCTGTGCCTATTACTTTTTTCTAGACCAAAAATCCTTTTTGTTTATGCTACCAATATCACCTAATTAATGTTACTTACCTAATTAACTTGTTTACATATGTATTATTAATAAAATTTATTTCCAAAGATTCTGCTGGATTGTTATCATGGTTGCTACTTTTGAGAAACTCGTAAAGACTGATGGCAAAGCGCCCGATGACCTTGAAAAACAAGTTGCAACGGCTTTGTCTGAATTGGCACACAATTCAGAGATCAAGGCTCAGCTCAGCGAACTTTATTTTGTTGGAGCACAGGTATTCTGATTTAAAAGTCATTTACAGGTTGTAAAATTCATAGGAATACGAATTTGGAAACAAAAAGTGTATTCTGGTATGGATTCCTGTTCCGCAACTTCGAGACTACCAAAAAATTCACCCAAAATTAGTTCGTGAGCTGGAGAAGAAAATGAGCGGGTGTCATGTCATCTTCATTGCCAAGGTGACATATCATTTTACATTTTGATTTTTTGCTCTGAATTCATTTTAGCGTAGGATTTTGCCAAAACCTCAACGAGGTAAAAACCGTAAGCCATTGGGACAGAAGCGTCCTCGTTCGCGAACACTCACTGCTGTGCATGACTCAATTCTCGCAGACGTTGTATTCCCAGCTGAAGTGGTTGGCAAGCGAACTCGAGTCAAGCTTGACGGGAAACAAATCATCAAAGTTATAGAAACAAAAAATTCTTCTCAAAATTTGTTGCTTAGGTTCACTTGGACAAGGCACAACAAACGACCGTCGAACACAAGGTGGACACCTTTTCGCATCTGTACAAGCGACTGACTGGGAAGGATGTGGTGTTCGAATTTCCGGAGCCGTTATTCTGAGAATTGAAAATAAAGAGCCTCTCCGTTATTTCTTTTTTGTTGTTACGCTGTTGAGAAGATGTGTTAAAATGCAAGATTTATGAGCAAAAAGATTTTGTTTCTTTAGATACCTTGAATTGTTGAATTACCTTATTAATTTGTTTCCAAGTTTGTATGGCTCGGATTACAGATATACAAAAAACGATTGAACCAAACTTTCTTTCAATTGATTGCGTGGATGCCGCAAATTTTTCGTGTTTCTCAGATGGGTCCCCGTGTGTTATGGGAATTGATGAGGCGGGGAGGGGTCCGGTGCTCGGACCGATGGTTTACAGCTGTGCTATTGTCAAGGCGGACGGCTTAGCAAAGCTGGACTCAATCGGTTGAGTTATTATTTTTCAAATAAAGCAAGTTGACTGGAACTTTTAGGGGTCAATGACTCGAAGGCTTTGACCAGTGCCAAACGAAGAGAAATATTCGCGAAAATGCAGGAACTAATTGCGTCTGTTGACCCAAAAGTGCTTTATTCATTGGTCACTTATCTGTCTCCATCCGATTCAGCAAATTCTCACATATTCTCTTCGCATTGTCCATCCCCGCACAATCAGTGCGCAAATGCAACGGCGCGTCAAACAGTCACTCAACGAAATAAGCCATCTTTGTGCAATTTCACTCATCGAGAAAGCAATTCAGAATGGGATTTGCATTAGCGAGGTCAGAGGAAGCAAACTGTCAATGAATGAATCATTTGGTTATTTGATATCTTATTGCATTACTTTTAATTCCGTTTTTATTTTTTTGCAGGTTTTCGTGGATTTAGTAGGCAACAAAGAAGAAGTGTATCAAACCTTTCTCAATGAGCGTTTTCCTACACTCAAAATCACCGTTTCCAAAAAGGCTGATGCAATTTTTCGCATTGTTGGCGCTGCTTCCATTGTTGCCAAAGTGACGAGGGATGACAAATTGGCCGAATGGGTCTTTGACGAAATTGGTTTTATTGCGCCTGAACGAGGATTGGGGTCAGGATATCCGTCAGGTGAATATTTACTTAATAACGTGAAAATGACTGCCACTTTAGACCCAATAACTAAACACTTCATTCGCACTATGGTGGATCCCATCTTTGGCTATCCGTCGTTGGTCAGGTTCAGTTGGAAAACTGTCGAAAGGGTTCTCGAGAGGAAAGCAATCAAATACACATGGCAAGTTGGGTGGAGCTAAATGGCCACAATTATCTGGGAGACGGTCCCCTGATTTTGGCGCACTGGGCGACGACCTTTTTGCATTTCAACGCTTTTTTAATACCAGATATCCTTTCTTTTTCCAAATGGAAAATTCGCTAATTTAATGCCTATTATTTGTAATAACACTTATTACTTCGTTATTGTTCTTCGTCTAAAATTCTTTACTCACCAAAAGCACCAAAATTATGTTGGGTTCTCTATACCGAAAAAATATTTGTTAAAAGAAGGAAAATATAGATATTTTGAAATGTCCAATGCTATTTAAATTTTACGTAGTCGCTTTTATTAAAAATAAAAGGCTTTAATATTGTCTCGTCAAGAGGTTTATTTCCACGATACACCCGAAATTTTTAAAGGAAGATAAAATTTTGATGAAAATTTTCTTTTTTTCCTTGTTTATACCCCCTCCAAGACCTATCTCACCGAATATTTCCCAAAAAATTGCGCGAAAGTTTTCGAAAATACACAAAATAACCATTTTTTGTTAAAATCTGTTAAAATTTTGGAAAATCTACAAGTTTGCGTTAATAAGAAATGCAATTATAATTTTTTCCTTTAACACTTGCCTTTTTAGGGATTCTTCTTCCTCACTTTTGGACACATCGAAACAATTTACACTCACTGAACTTTGGACAAAAGCGAAAGTAACGAAACACTGTCAGACGAAGAAGAAATATCGGCGGCACTCATTTTTCACTGAAAGAGGACTCTCCAACACGACGGAACTCAGCTGACGGGGCCGAATTTAGGATGATTTAACAGGAAAAGCATTTCAGTTACTTTGAGCTCAGGGAAAAATTCGTTTTGTATAAACTTTTGGTAAATTATTCGTATGTACAAAGACGTTTGCTTTCTTTTTTATAGGATTTTTTGGCCAAAATTAGTGACAAATTTCCAAATTCCCCTCCCCCCCCCTACACATTCTCTAGCAAACAAAAATATCATTTCACCTTTGTCAGTCTAAATTTTTCACAACATTTTTTTGTACCGATAGATGAAACTAGATTAAAAATTGCTTTTTCCTCCATTTTTGTTGTGGAGCAAAATGATGCCAATCTGTCCTTTCTTTCTGAATTGCCCCCTCCCTCCCATTGCTCATTCCCTTACTTCCCATTAAATGCAATTTCAAGTGGCCGCCGTTCCAATGAATGGGTGAATTGTTTAGGGGAAGGGCACCCGCCCTCCCTCCCATCGCTTCGTCTGTGGGGGGGGGGGCGACGGTTCGTCGGTGATGCGATGAGTGAGTAAGTGGGTGTGGCGGTGGTGGTGGCGGTGTTTCTGCCGGGATGAGTCCACGTTTCATCCCTTCGTCGGTCGTTTGAGTGGCGCCCTCCAAAAGTCCCGCGGCCTCAATTTGTTTGTTTGCCCAAAAATCGCATTTGGCCAAATTGCATATTTTGGTTCACTGTTTTGAGTGGAAAATTGTTTCTTTTTTTGCCTCAAAGCTCCGAAACATTTAAGCGGGCCAACAAATTGCATTTTCCTGGCCAAATTCGCACCTTTTCCGAATGTTTCTCCAAAACTGAGGAGCTTTTCCTTTCTCATTTTTCCCATCCGCCGCCCTAAATAACTTTCGCTTTTCCTTCTCCAAACTTTGCCCTTTGTTATGCACAAAGTGAGCGCTCTGTTCACAACGCAAAGGGACAGAAATTGCGGCGGCAAAACGAACGGAGTGCCGTCGATGGTCCCCCGGCACCACGTGGCGTCGTCGCCCGCACTGTTCGAACACGCGGCCAATTCGAACGGCAAAAGTCCGTTGGGCGACGACGGCATTTCGCTTTGCACAATTTTCAAATTGATAGCCCAAAAACGCATTTGTGTGGTGAGAAGAGCCGGGTCGGATGTTGACCAGCAGGTGAACGGAGGGAGAAGAAAAAGAAGAAGCAATTGCCCTGGGTCAACAATGGCAACACTTAAAATAATTTACAAAATAAAAGCCTGGAGTTAGCCTAAAGCTTAGGCCTAGCCTATGCCATTGTACGAGTTGTAATGGCACGCCTTTCTCTTGGCTTTTCCTTCACTTTCGCCCGGTTTTCCCTCAGATTTCGTCTCTGATCACTTCCGCTTTTCGTGCCGTTGGCAGGGCCCCGCCCACCGATGGCTCTTCAACCGCCCATTTCCTTTCCGTCGATCATCACTGTGCCGGCAAAATGTTGGACCGCGTCGGGCGGCGGGGACTGCCGCTAATTTTCCTCAACGGCGATTGTGTAGGCGGTTTGGCCGAACTGAAACAAATGACGAGGAACGGCTTTCTGGTGGAGTCTCTTTGCCCGCATGACTTCGATTTGGCAGTGATTGGCAGCGGCGAAGGGAACGCAGTGGCGGAGAGAGCGGTGGAGGTGAGACAGAGAAAGAAAGGGAAAACGACGGCATTTTGGGAGAAAGAGAATGGCATTTTGAGAGGAACGGCATTTTAAAGCGGAGAGAGGGAAATAGCATTTTGGGATGTTCAGCTATTGACAGGCGGCACTCAAATTGGGCAAAAGAGTGGCATTGGTGGAGGTTAAGCAGACAAGCGGCAGGAAAGGACGGTCTAATGCCTTCGTAGACGCACAAATAGCAAAACAAATGGCCAATCAGGCGGCACTGATGCGTCATTCAATCGGTGGGAAACTGTGAAAATAAACACTTGACTTTTCTGATGGATTTCAGAGGATGCGCAGCGCAACGGATGGACCATCGAATATTCGGGGGATGGCAAAATCAATTTTGGCTTGGATTGGCAATGTGTGCGCGAAGCGATTGAGCAAGAGACTAAGCAGAAAAGAGAATGGACTCAGAAGGCATTTGAGAGGGGAAAGGTGGGCAGAGAAAGGCATTTAAAGGGGAAAGGCGGCATTGGGGCGGACAGGACAAAATTTCGACGACAAATTATGCCGCGTTAATTTTTGGGGTGCACCGTACCTAAGGCAACTCGTATCAAGCCTAAGCCTAGGCCTAACCTAAGCAATTGACGAGTTGCCATGACACCAAATCACTTACCCCCTCCCGCCCCCTCCATAGGTTCAAACGTTTCCTACGACTGCCTGCCATTTCTCCGGGTCCCATCAGCTCTCTTTTTGCCATCAGCTGACCGACTCCGATTCGGCACAGAACAAATTGGCAAAACTTAGCGCAGATAAATTTTTGCTGGTCCCAAAGAGTGAAGCAAAAGTGTTGGAAAATGTGCCCGGCGCGAAGGAATTTTGCATTTCGAAGTCGGACTTTGCCATTGCCAATTTGCACTTTGAATTCCGTCCGTCCATTCAGTGACGAATTGTTCACTTTGGAGCACAACCCCGGCACGACTTTGTTCTTTTGTGACGATGAAGCGGACCCTCAAATTTTGGAGTCGGCCGCCATTCTGAGGGCCCTTGGCAACGAAGTGACGGTCTGTCGGCCGAGACTTCTGATCAGCGGACTGATCAGACGCCGCTTTCTCTGACTCATTTTAAGGTCATGACGAACACTTATTCGCCCAGCGGAAAGGGCAAAGACACGTCAAAATTGGAGTGTTTCGATTCGGAGTTCATTCTTTCGATCAAAGACAAACTTTGTCAGTTGGGCATTCGCTTTTTTATGTTTGTTAAATTTGTCCAGTTTTCTCTCAAAATGTATCATTCAGAAGTCTACCGACAAAATTTGAACGATTGAGAGAACCATCTGAAGACAAATCGGCTATTTTGCGCGTTTACGCGACAAAAGCATGGAGCAAATCGGCGGAAAAGGGCGCCCCTGGCGATTGGACTCCGTTTGTGGAGGAGTTCAACACGGTCAGTCCATGGCTCCTTTCAGTTGTTTTGTTAATTGTGCTTCTACATCCCTTCCAAAAGGTTGTAATTTCCGTCGGACGGCGTCCCCATTTGACCGATGGTTTTGTGCTCGACAATTTGGCATTTGGCACTTCAAAATTTCCCAATTCTCCGTCCATTTCCGACTCAATTAATGGCACAATGAACGGCACCACCAGCAGAAGAATTTCTTTGTCGTCTGAACTTTTGCAGGCGCCGAATGTTTATGGCATTGGCGATTTGCGAATGGAACACCGGTGGAGGGGGGAGACGACGCCGCAGGGGCAATCGGAGGAGGGAAATTGCCAAAGGGTGCGAAAGTTGCTGAGAAAAATGTACGAGGCCGAATTTGAAACGGTGAGGAGCAATTGTAGGCAATTAATTAAATGGCTAATTGGGTTAATTGGTTAATTGATTGTCAGATGGACACCGCCGATTCACCGATTGTCAGCAGAACGATGCTTATCCCACCAATGGAATACAGCTGTTGTGGGCTGAATGAGGAGGAGATGGAGAGGAAATGGGGAAGGCATTTGACACGCGTGTACAGAGACGGAGAAGTGCCAATAACGGCGGAGAGGGCGAAAATGATTTGTGTGATGAAGGGGGCGGACCAACGCAAAAAGGTGGGCAAAGGCAATTGGCGGATTTTGGGAAGAATTCGAAAAGGACGGGGGGGGGGAATTGGCACCAATAAAATGACTGATCAAAAAAGAGAAACAGGGAAGAGGAAATCACTGATCAGAATGGTGGGAAAAAGCATAATCAATAAAAGAGTGACGAAAACAGTCGGAAAGGCTCAGAAGAGAGTAACTACAATAATTACAAAAATGGCCAGGAACTCGTCGTTGGCCTCCATATAATCGGTCCAAAGGCAAATCAGCTGATCAGTGGTTACGCATTGGCAATGAAATTGGGACTGACAAAGTGCCAAATGGAACAGGACAATTGGCACAAAACAACTGCTGCTTTTGGAAAGTGATCAGAAAGAGAGAGAAACGAAACCATCGATCGCTTATTATTTGGCCAAAAATAAATATTTGAAAATTAATAAATTTACGCCATTAAAAAGAAAAAAAGGAATGGGCAAACAATTTTGCTAATTTGAACTTTTGTTGCAAAATATTAAAGAAAATAGAAATGAATGAATGCATTGAAATGGGAATTGAAAATTAATTTTGGCCGTCTCCGTTTGATCTCCGCCCATCGCTTTTTAAAATGCAATTGTCGTCTTTCGCTTTAAAGGGTTTGCTCTTCCAACACAAACACATGGCCAATGTCGTTGGTGGAGCAGTGCCAAGTGATTTGGTCCAACTTCTGTCCCCATCCCGCGTGTGTGTCGTTGTGGGGGTAAAATTTGACTTGCAAATTTTTGCTCAATGTTTTGTCCTTGGCCTGGAAATGGGAATGAATGTTCCATAAGTGATCGATCACTTTTTGTTGTTTTCCGATCACTTTTCGCTGATCATTCGACGCCCTTACCGAAAGCACAAATTCAATGTCCTGCCGTGTCCCTTTTTTGGTCGGCTCTTTGTCAGCGGTGTTCTGAAAGAAACAAAGCGTATGGCCAAGTGAGGGCACTCGTCCAATTGGACACGGCACACAAACCCAAATGGCCACGTATTCTCCGCTGCCGCCCTCAATCGGAGCCAAACTGAGCACGTTCCCGGCGATGTTCAAACTTCTAAAGGGCAATTGATCACTTCTTCCAGCTGATCAATTGACAAAATGCTCACAAAAACTGCTGTGCCGGCTTCGTCTTCACGTAAATTTTGTACAAAGTGTTCGTGTGGAACTTCAGCGTGAACTGTGACGAGTCGAATCGTCCTCCGTCCTGTTTGTACGAAATGCTCTCGTGGTTCGTCGCGTTGCTTATCACAATTGTCAACAGAAAGTGATTGTCCTCCAAATCAATTGACGACTGTCGTCGGCAGGCCGAAATTGAGAACTTTCGCTGGAAACTCTGCTGGTGAAGCGGCTCCATGCCAAACAAAACGGTACCGGGGGCACTGAACGAATTTTCTTTGACGAGAGAATTTTGACGGAGCGGCATTTGGCAAAAGAAATGGGATAAAACTGAAAACAAAAAGAGAAATGAGCAATTTATAGAATGAATAAATTATTATAGGAAACGGACGGGGAGGGCAAATGGGAACAATTTTGTCGGTGGGTGGAAATGAGTTTAGTGCTTCATAACAGACGAGGATTGTTTCGTCAAAAACCTCCGGTTGTTTGGGAATGTCATCACTGGTCTTCTTCTGGTTTGGTCCATCTTCGACAACGGGAGTCGGGGCATTTGTCTGTGGGAGCTGAGTTGCCGGTGCCATCGGAGCTGGGTTTTGTTGGCGTTTTCGGAGACGCGCTTCGTATTCCTCTTTGAGTTGTTCTTTGGACAGCGCCGGACGGACGAACAGACGGGTCAGGTTCTGTTGGGAACGGAGCCGAGCACGCTCGTGCTTCCATCCTCCGAGTGCCACATGTTGGTGTGTGGGCGTCGGCATGACCACCTTGAGCGGGCGAGGTGTTGTTCGCTGGGGGTCGAACCGGCCATCAGAAGCAACGGAAGGAAGCAAAGCACACGGACAACAACCAACTTTAAAAGTCAACAAATGATTAATCAAATGAAGGAAATTCAACCACCCAAAATTATGGAATATTGGCCAGTTCAATTCATTTGGCTCTTAAAGGCGCCTTTCTCCATCTTCGAGTGTGGCAGTGTTTTGGTAGAGGTCCAGTGCAGGTGGCATTGCACGTTTGGCGCGAGGTGGAGTGATGTTTGATGCGTTGGTTCGCTTCATTTCGATTAATTAGGAAAGAAATTTGTTGTTTTTTGCGATCTTAATTGGACTATCACTAGTCTTTATCATTGATTTAGTTTTCTTTTAACCGAATTCCATTTAATTTTCATGTTTATTTATCGCATATTATCGCACAAATACATGGATTAACTTTCTTAAATTTCTTAGTTCATCCGACATACTTTTTCTTCATTTCAATCTCTTCGAATATTTCAATCATTCAATGAATTCTAAGCGCAAAGCTTTTGTTTATTTGTTTTTGGCCCAATTCTTCCACGATCAAAGGGGGGGAGGCGAAATGGGGGACAAAGGGGGAAGGTGGGAGGGGGAGGGGAAAAGGGGGTGATCGGGGAAATGGGCGGGGGGAGGGGACACGCGATGATTGTGTGAGTGGGTCAATTTACAAACGAAAAGACGAAGAAAAAGCATGGAAAAAATTCAAATTAATTTTAAAAAAATTAACAATAATGAGGATCAATCATATGATCATTATTATAAAAAATCAGAGTGTTTGTAATTGGGCCCAATCACTTACTAATTAATTGGTTATTTGAACCAATTAATTTACTAATTGATCAATGAATCAATTTGCATTAATAATCTCGTTCATAAGCTAATCATTTATCACCAAATTGTTATTTAATCTCAAACGTTTAATTTGTTCAAATATTTTCCATTTTTATGCGCTGTATTATTTTATGACATTGGCAGAAAATCCGTAAATTATTTTGTTTAAATTTACATTAAATCATTTTTATTAAAATTAAATTAAAAATGCATTTTTATTAAATCATTTTTCTTTTCTTTTGCTTCATTCGCCCATTAATTAAATATTTTACCGTTTCTTTTATTACATGTTATTATTATTAGTAATATTAATTTTTTTGATCAATTTTCGCCTTGCATTTGCGCGAACGCATATAAACCACGGGACAAAGCAAAGGAAAATGACAATTTCCCCCCCCCCCCCTTTTTTCCATTCATTCGTCCGTTTTTATATTTCATTTTATATGTCCAATTAAAATTTGTGCATTTATTTCCGATTGTCAAAATGGCAATTAAAATTGGCCCCGTTCCTTCGTCCGCTGATTCCCCCGAAATTGCAAATTCCAACAATTTCCGCCGTTTGTCCATCTTCGACCGAACGATCGAATGCAAATCGGCCGATCAGCTTTTAAATCTTATCGGTTTTAACTTAACTGAATTTCGGAAATTCCTAAGTTTAATAGGGCCCAAAAATCCGCTGGTCCTTTTCGTTTGGATTGCCATGGCTTTGGTTTGGGCCGTTATGGCCATGCCAATTATGTGCTCCGCCTTTCTAATGGACGATTTTTGTTCGTCACAGAAAACAGGAGACAATGGCACTGACTCTGTTTGTTCCCCGAGGCCGGGCACAGTGACAGCCGACGTAAAGCACAGCCCTGGGGCGGGAAGAAGCATTTGGCAATTCGGCATAACATTTAGTTTAATTTGGGATCCAGTCGGAGTTACTTGGCGGACATTGCAACTTCGGCATTTGTGGGTGGAATGGCCATCGGCAGCATTTTCATGCCATGGTTTGCCGACAGGTGAAAACGATTGAGGAATCCCTCCCTCCGCCCCATTAATTGGTTTTAATTGCTCAGAAAAGGGCGTCGTTCGGCCGTTCTCTGTTCGCTTTTCCTCTGTGGCTTTTTCGGCTGTGCCTCCGCCTTCTCTCCCAATATTTTTGTGTTCATTGCCTTGCGTTTTGCTCAGGGACTTTCATTTTCGGTCGGCTTTTAATCGCTCTCTTTAATCAATTGCCTTTGCTCTTTAAAATGCCTTTTATCCGTTAATTACTTGGTTAATTGCTCCCTCAGGGCTGTGCCATGCTCAATTGGGTGCTCGCATACGAAAGCATTCCGCTCCATCTGCGCTCCCAAAGTGCGTTAGTGTTCGGGCTGATGTGGGTGCTCGGCTACTGTTTGGTGGCCCCGGTGGCTTATTTCACCACTAATTGGCAACAATTAATCGCCGCTGCGTCGGGGCCGTCCATTTTATTTGGCATTTTCTATTTTTTGTAATTCTTCCAATAATTTTTTATGTCAACAAAAGCAGCATTTTCAGCACAATTCCTGAAAGTTTTCACTTTTTGGTGGCCGGAAAGAAATTGAATGACGTGAAAAAATGGGTGGAAAAGGCGAATAAATGCGCAGCGAAGGCGGGGACACGCGCAATTGGAAGCACGGAATTGGACCAATTCATTGGGCAAATTGCCAAAGAGAAAGAAGAGCAAAGGGACGAGGAAAACGAACGGCGGAGGTGGGAACGAATTGGGAAAACGATTTGACTGATCAGTGAGGGCTACCGTAACCAACAGAAAGTGCAGAGATACTGTATTTCGGAAATAGACAATTAGCAAAAGAAAAACTAAAGAAGGAATCTGATCGATGCCACATTTCGATCAGCCACTCATTTCCCGCCATCATTGCCCCCCCCCCTCCCCTCCCAAAATGCCAACGGTGATTTAAGCAATGCTTCCCAAGTGCGCCACTTTTGGACCGATCGTACTCTGATCCTCTACCTGACCGTGTTCTGCTTTCTTTGGTCAACAAAATAATTTGGTGCAATTCAAAGTGAAGGTGAATCTTTCCATGCTCAGGACTTGCGACACTTTTATTTACTACGGCCTCAGCTTGTTCAGCGCCCAATTGGCCGGCAATCGCTTCGTCAATTTCACTTTGGTGGCATTGGCCGAAGTGCCGGCGTATTTATTCGCGCCTTTCCTCCTGGAAAAGTGCATTCATTGCTAAATGCCAATCTGTCCTCCTGTCTTAATGCATTTGCAGGTTGGGTCGTCGTCTTTTCACCTCTTTCACTCACTTTTTGGCCGCTTCTGCATTTTTGGCTGTCCTTCTCAACGACAGCTCAAAACTTTTCCTCGTCCTTTGGCTCATCGGAAAGTTCGCCATTTCGTCTTCTTTCACGGGTCTTTTCGTGTACACTTCCGAAGTGTTTCCGACGGTCAATCGTGGCCTTTGTATGGGCATTTGTACGGCCGTTTCACAAGTGAATTCGTCCAACAAACAAATTCTAATTTATTTTACAATTATTTAGGGGAGCAGCATTTTTGCGCCGAGTGTCCGAGTGATGGTAAAAAAGTGAAAATTCATCTGAAAATCATTTTCGAAATTAGGCAAAGTTTTCTTCCATTGCGCCAATGCTTTTTTTCGGCGCCTTTTCATTCTTCGCAGGGCTTTTCACTCTTTTGCTTCCCGAAACGAAAGGAAAGGAATTGCCGGAGAATTCCATTCGTTCGTCCGAATAATTTTACGTATTCGCACCGAAAAATTATCTACGAATAAACACAATTGAAGAATAATTTTATGAAATTTTAATTTTATTTAATTGGGCAATGAATGCGAAGAGAGAATTTTAATTTCAGAAGCAAATTATTTTTATTTATTCATTCATATTAAATTCTTATTTAATATTTTTCAAAAAATAGGATTGCTTGGGTCTTAAGATTTCAAATGTCGATCAATTAAAAGGGTGGGGGGGGGGGGGTCTGATGTGAAAAATTATCAATGGAAATCGGGAGACTTTTTATTTTATTTTTTCACACGTTTTCCTGTCTCGACATACAGTATCTGGGTCCACTGCGTTTCGGCGCCAGCATGTTTTTCCACTATAACTTTTTTCTTAGTTATCTCAAGCCAACATTGTTGATACCAGTCGAAAGCTTAACATGTTTAGAAGCTTTTTTTAAGCTATTGGGTCGCGATTAGACAATTATCAAAAGAGTTATACATGAAAATTGCGAAAAGTCGAAATTTTTGGTTTTTTCTTAATAGATTTTTTCCAGGCTTGAAATTGGATTTAGATGAGTAAGAAAAAAGTTATAGTGGAAAAACATGCTGGCGCCGAAACGCGTTGGTCCCACAGTATCTTACCTAATTCTGTTAAATACAGTCAAAATTCTCATTTTTCACCAACGACGCCTATCGTTATTATTTAAATGAATTTTAAGGTAGATAGTACGCCAAATTTAGAGAATTTTTTTCAGTCAGATTCATGAATAAATTTTGACAAAAACAGAGCTAAATAAGATCTTAGAAAATACGATTTTTTGTTTTACAGCACCTGTTGCTAATTCTTCCATTTGCATTTTTTAAGAAAACTCCGAGAAATTTAATAAATCGCCGGTTGTTTCTATTTTATTAACAGTTGTTAGCTGTGTAATTCATAATATAATTTATAGATGCTTAGTACAGATTCAACCTTCCATACCAATGCTTCATTTTCGTCTGCTCTAAGGAACCCATTGACCGGCTTCTACAGGCCATCGCGTTTTGATGCGAATGTTAGCAATTTTTCCAACAAAAATCATCCGTTTGATGAGGGCCTTAATTTCTTTGGTAAATTGACAAGCAGTCAGTTTGACAACAACAACAGTTATGAGCCTTCCTTGAACAGCAACCGATTCCGATTTCGCGAGTATTTTTAAATTAAATATAAAAATTTCCATTTTTTATTGTTTGTTGTAAATTTTTAGGTTTTTCGCTCGTGAGCATGAACAACAGGAGCAAGATCGTTTTTTGAAAAACTTGGACAATTCCAGAAGGAATGACTCAATTCGTTATGATCCCTATTCTTCGGCGTCGAAAAATCACAGGCTTAGGAAAATTCTCTACAAATCCGTGGCAAACATTGACGATCTCAGTCCCCTTCCAAACAAATATGTCGGCTTTACCATGCACGATAAATTGGCTCATCTGAAAAAAACAATTCGCGGATTCGACACGACCAATTTTTCAAATAAGGAGAACAGCAACTTTACGACCCCCGCTGTTTCTTCGCTTGGCTTCCGTAACTTGGATAGGTTTTGCTTTACTTTTTGCCAAATTCCAATCCTTCCTCCCCCCCCCCCTTTAGCACTGGTTACGGCACGGCTCTTGCAAAGCGCTTTAGCCCTCCCAACACTTCGACTCCTCTGGCAACTAATCAAATAAACAATCTGTTGAGACGACCAAGGCCATTTATGATGCATCAACAGAAAAGTGAAACAGCGGACAAAATTGTTCCACAAACTGTGCCCGAAGAAACGCCGTCTTCAAGTCGAAAAGTGTCGACTTCAATAACTTCGGAATGTTCCAACTCGGAGGTTGGGAGACCAACTAAAACCAGCTCTAATGCAAATTTATGGGTACTTATTGACACCATTTCAACTAATTATTGAATCCTAACCCAAAATATTACAAATTTGCTTTTAATTTTTCATTCGAGTTTGGATTCGGAATTGGTTGGAATGAATTTGT
Source organism: Heterodera glycines (assembly GCA_004148225.2). NCBI lineage: Eukaryota > Metazoa > Nematoda > Chromadorea > Rhabditida > Heteroderidae > Heterodera > Heterodera glycines. Next base: position 8,481,831 of record CP049706.1, read on the forward strand.
TTATGAAATATATTGGGTATTACTATACTAAAACCCACCTTAATTTGTTAATATAGTTTAATACCTGTCTCGAAAACTATCCTTGGTCCAATGACGGACTTTTCGTTTGTTTTAACTAAAAAATACATTTGTTGTGTTGGTTTCAGAAGCCTTCCCTTTTTTCGACGGGTGTTTCTTTGTTACGGTCGGTTCAACAGTTATGGCGTGGAAAGAGATTCAATGAGGAAATTGAAAACCGTAAAAAAGAGGCGCAGAGTTTGGAAAAAGAGCTCCGTCTGAGAGAAAAGTCACGTCACAACAGGGAACTCACCGAGGAAGAGAACCGACGCGTGCGCCTCCAACTCGAAGGATTAGTACTCGAGCGGAGAGTGCCCCCGAAGGAGGAATTCCCGGGTTTAGTGTATTCCGACCACTTCCTTGGGCAAGACTATTTAATTTCAGAATTAAAAAATGCCGACAAACAAATCGTCAAAATTATTTGGAACCGCTCGATGTCCCTTGAAGAGGTATTCGTAAGTGGTTTCGATGCAAAAATCAGGCGGAAAGACTTGCTGACCCTCTCCAATTTGGAGTGGTTGAACGACGAAGGTGCTGTTTATTTATTTAAAATTGCTTTATATTGATTGTTAATTGTTCGTAATTTAGTCATCAATTTCTTTTTGAACTTGGTGGTCGAACGGAACAACAGCGATCCCAACCTCCCAAAGGTCCATTTGAGCCTTCCAAATTTTTTACCATTTATTTATAGGTGTTCACGTTTAACACTTTCTTCTACCAAAATCTACAAAAAAATGGTTTTACCGGTGTCAAACGATGGACTCGAAAGATCGACATTTTCGCGCACGAAATGCTCATCATCCCCATCCATTTGCCCAATCATTGGTGCATGGCGGTAAGAAAGCAATTGAAAGTTAGAGAATGGTAAAACTTCAATGGTAATTTAGATAATTGACTTCAGACAGAAAAGGCTGGACTATTACGACTCTTTGATGGGGACCAATGAAAAATGTCTGCATAATTTGAGGTTTATTGCCAATTTTACTTCTTGAAAATCAACAATTTCTAGGGATTATCTGGAACAAGAATCCCTTGACAAGCGAAAGAGGCCATTCGATTCTGAAGGATGGATGATGGAATGTCGGAAGGTCAGTTGTAATAATATAAAAATGGTTGAATTATGGGATTCACTCCGGCGGAATTTAAATAATATCCCTCAAATTTTTTTGCAGGATATTCCCAGCCAGTCCAACTTTTCCGACTGCGGCATGTTCAGCTGTTTGTTCGCAGAATACGCCTCGCGCAGAGCACCGATCACTTTTACGCAGAAACACATTTCATATTTTCGCGAGAGAATGTGCTTCGAAATTTACCAAAAGAGTTTACTTTGATTGTTCATTTTCACGGGAAATAAATCTCCCTCCCGAATTCATGTTCCGGACGTTATATCATATAAACGACCACGTTTATCAAAATTAATTGAATAAATTAGACGGAGGGATTTATTGTATGTTAGACAAAACGACCCGGATTTTTATTTGCGAATTTCATGTTATTTATAGTTTTTTGACCTTTTATGCACAATACGGTTGTAAAAAAAATTGTCCATCATTATTTATTTTTATGTAATTTTTGATACAAATTATATTCGATAAATCACGATCTTTGTCCATACCAGTTAATGTCATTTCTTTTCCATTTGGATGTTGAATTTAACCGTCGGTAACTTTTCAACTTGGACAGTGACAGTCGCAACAATACCTTAAATCTCATGTTTTTGCGTTATACCCTACCCTCAGTATTTACAGTATTTATGAAACACACCTAGTGACTCGAGTGCACCCCTGACGAGGCCGGCGGGAAAAGCCAAATAGGGGATGGAATCAGCGAGGTACTGAGCACCCTCGGCAAAGGGTGTGACAGTGTGAAATTTGCTGTCTTGAATGATGTAAATTCCCTAAATGTATAAAGACCTTGAAATATTGGTAGTTAATAAAAATTGCCTGATGATTTGTGCTCAGTTTGTCCACTCCCTTTCCGAAAGTGCTGGCCCAGAACTCTTTGCAGATGAACTTCATTTTGTCCAATTCGTTCGAGAAGCGCGGTAAATCCTTGGCAAAATGCTCTGCCAACACATAGCCCACACGAACACCGGAGGCCTCAAGTCGGGTCACGGCATTGCGCTAAAAAACCAGAACTCCTCTATTTTGTAAAAAATAAGGTTTTCATTATACCTGCGCGAATATCCGATTACTCATCATCTTTCCGTCCGTTCCCGCCAATAAATCCACCGTTTCCTCATCAGACAAATGCCTAATTTTCTGCAGCCACAATTCCCTTTGTTCCTCCAAGCTTTTGTCTCTGTCATGGAAATATTTGACCATTTCATTATGCAAGTAAATGAAGGGGAAATCAATGCTGGGTAGCAAATTGTTTAAAGAAGAAACCATTCTAAATAAAAACCTTTGAGAAGCGATTAATGTGTAGTTGAAGCAATCTACCTATTTTTGGATAGACAAATAGAAATTCCAAAAATTTTGATAAACTAAAAAATGAAATCTTTTGATGCAAATAGGGGTGTAGCGCGACCGCGATTCGCAGCGTTTTTTTTTTTTGCGCGATCCGCGAACGCGAGAAATTGAATCCGCGACCGCGGGATTTTAAACCCGCGATGCGCGACCCGCGGAATTTGGGACTCCGCGGCAATTTTGACAAATTAAAAAAATTTATTAAAAGCGAGAGAGATTTATGGGAAATTTAATCCTTTTTCTCAAAAATCCTTCAATTTCAATTTTCCCCAGTAGACGCTGACCAAAAAAACTTTAATTTTCTTTAAAAAATTTGCTCTAAATCACAAAATAGTTCATTTTTTGGTGAAAATCTGTATCGCTCAATGGACAACTCCCCGAACCCTGGTCATGGACGGTAAAAAAGAAAAAAAAGCGACAATAAATCTTTTTATGGATAATTATGGGAAAAAATTGGCGTTCTGTCACATTTACTTTTTATCTTTATTTCTCTCACTTTTACGTACTATCTCTTCATTCTTAATAATGTAAAGAACAACATTTACTTCATCCTGTTTAACTTTTTTCCTACTTGTTAAATCCACACCAAATTTTGCATATCGATAGAGAAAAAAATTAGGAACAAAATGTAAGGGTTTTTAAGAGCAAAAAAAGGGTTAACTAAAAAGTTACGGAGTGATTAAAATTTTTGCATTTCTTTTTCTCTCTTTTTGGCGTACTATTTTCATGTCTCTAACACATAAAAATCATGAAATTCGAAAATTCTAATAATTTTGGTTATAAGGGTACAAAATCACTTTGAACATTTAGAATCAATAGAAAAAAGAATAAATTTAGCATTTTGGTTAGAAAGAGCTGCCTAGGACTTGAGTTATAACGTGATGAACATTTGAAACTCTCACAACTTTTTTCTGAGATGTCAAATTGCTAAGCATTCACTTAGAAAAAGATTCTCCTTTTCAAAATCTTTTTTTAGATACCAAATTTGTTCATTTTTGTTGGGAATGAAGCGTGTTATGGCTGATCAAATAAAAAATACAAAAAAGGCATTTACCAGTGTAAGTGCATATACTTTGTTTTTGCGTGTGTTGGCGTTTTGTTTTACGCCAATTATTTTTTGGCAATTTTTTTCGTTTTTTACCGTCCATGTGGTATGGACAACCCAGCGTTTTAGTGTTGGCAGTATTCTTCAATTTTACCGATAATTGAATTTTTTAAAATTAATTTTATCAAAATTATAAGTCCTTTACATTTAGCTATCATAGCAATATGATAAGTAACTATTTGAAGTCCCAACTTGAACTTGTGGAAGAACATTCGACTCGTTTAAATGAGCGCACTCAAAATTGGCGGCAGAGGAAACAGACACTGAGCGCACGCGAAGTCAATTCCTCAAGAAACAGTACAATAAAGCATAATTCGTTAGTTTAGAAGGAAATTGTCAGTGCCGATATGTCAATTGTGGTGCCGAGTGACATTAAGCCACGACTGCGCGGCAGCAAATTTGCCCATGCCACGGAGGAAGAGAGGAAGGCCATTGCTGCGCAAATGGAACAGGTAGTACTCCGAAAACCCGGTCATTATCTTTATGACACCAAAACTGTTTTCATTTAATATTTCATTTGACACTGTGTCAGGGAAGGGACGCCAATCGCACGGCGACGACTGAGGCCAAACGAAACGCCGCGCGGCTTGGCCAAGCAGAAGCCAAGCTGGACCAGCAGATTGAAGCGGAGAAAGCCTATTTTGATGCACAGTTGGAGAAGTTGGAGAACGAACTGCAATTTGTCGCTTCCCTTTTGCCCAAATCTCAGTGACTTTTTTTTATAATTTATTTGACTCCCATCACTTATTTATTAGCGTTTGCTTACATAAAAATGATCTCTCAAATTTTCTTCAGTTATAAAATTAAATAAAAAGGAATGAAGGCCAGGAAATCATTCATCTGAGTTTGAGGACGATTCGTCGTCCTCTGCCAATGCATCATGTACCATTTGCGCTTTGTTTTGTGGTGATTCCAATGGCAATTCCTTCTCTGGGTCACTGAAACCGTTTTTTGAGCATTTAATAAAGTCCGCGTAAAAATTCCTTCCACTCAATTTGGACTAACAAATAAGGCTCACTTTAGGAGTGCGTCGTCCATTCCTTCACTTCTCATTTTTTGCCTTACCGCCGCCTCAGGCACGCCCTAAAATTGTTTCTTCCAAATATTTTCCATGATTCTGAACCAATTACCATTTTGAGCATTTTGAAATACTTGGCCAATTTGGGGTGTTCATTCGCCTTCGTTGTCCCTTCCGCCGCCGTTTCCTTCCCCTGCCTTTTGTCTGTGCGTTTTTCTTCCCCCGTCCCTTCGGGCGTTTCTTCCCCTTTTTCTTTGCGCGTCATTCCCTCCGCTTTCTCCGCCGTTTCTTTCTCTTCCGCCGATTGTTTTTTCACTTCGTCAACATTAACATTTTCAAGCTTAATTAGTTCTTAATGATTTCTCCATTTATTTGAAAATCATAGTGATTTCTTACTTTTCTTTCCATAAGTGCCAACATTCGTTCAAAAGTGTCCAAACGAAAGTCCAATTCCATCATCCGATTTTCAAATTGAGCACAAAATCTGTTCAGAATGTCTGCCGAACGGAGAAGGAATTCATTGACCAAAGAAGCCAATTGTCGGGAGTCGATTGGTTTCACCTTCGATTAGCAAATTAATTAAAAATATTTTTAAAATAAACGATTTAATGCCCGGGGGCATTCTGCGGAAAAGGCATTTATTCATTGTTTTTGTGTTGCTTTTTTCCATTTTTGTTCCAATCGAAGAACAGACCGTCGCCGGGTCAATGTCCGAGCGGACGAAGTGCAAATTGGCCATCCATTCTTCGTCCTCCTCCAAAGTTTTGCAGTGACTGCTCATCAAAATGGGCTTTGTCTTCTGTCTCGTCGCCTTCCTTTTATTTATTAAGCTTGGATTTTGACTAAAAGGACCCGCAGAATTTTGTGGATTTTCCCTTTCTTTCCGTCCCTCGAATTTTGATATTTCGCTTGTTAACTAATTATTTTTTAGTTTAATTGCGTCTGTTAATTAATTAATTGACTTTAATTATGGCCAATTTGTCACAATAAATTCGACCTGCTGACCAATTTCAGCACTTAATTTAAAAAGCATTTTTGAGTGCACAGAATTGGCCATTCGCATTCATTCGATTGAAAAACGGACTCATCGACGGAATTCCAATGGAAAGAATCCAACCATTTTGGGAGAAACAATTGCAAAGCTCCAAATTTCGTCGTTTCTCAATTGGCAATCGCTTATTATTTATCCTCCGTGATCACTTCATATTTTCACGAACATCCCTCACTTTTCTCCCTTCCTTCCGTTCTCATTGCCCCTCCCTCCCCAGCAGCTTTTTCCAATTTCCAACTGTCGTCGATCTCAGAGCCCACAGAGAATGTCGCCCGAGGGGCCGCCATCGCTCGTCATTTGCGGTTGTTTATGTGGCCCATAAAAATTGGCGCTGAATGCACTCATCGGACACAAAAAATAGGGCCGGGAAGAGAACAGAAAATGGAAATGGACAAATCGGCGGAGGGGGCGACGGGCGGAGAACGAATTTTGGGAGCAGCAGCAGAAGAACAAAGTGGGGCAGCAATTCAGCACATCCATTGGCCCAATTTGGGCACAAAATACCAAAATCTGTTTAAATTAAATGCCCTCTAAATGCTCAAAATGACTTTTTTTGCACCTCCCCCCCCTCTTTTTTAGTTTTGGCACAGCGGCCAATGGCACCGCCAACAAAAATTTGCGTCCTCGACGGAGCGCAATTGCACAGAACTTTTTGCTGCATAACACTTTAACATCGGCACCAAAACAGAAAGAGGAGCCGAAGGAAGAAGGGCAAAAAGTAACAGAGCCAAAAGGCAATTGGAGGGATTTTTAATTACCTTTGGTTTATGGCCAAGGCGACGATGGCCAATGGCAGTCAATCACCGCTGGACATTGAGGACATTCTTTCGTCTCGGCAAATCGCCCGCAGCGAAATTCAATGTCCAATTAAGGGGCCACAAAGGTAAAAAAGCAGAAATAGCAATGGAACTATCCATTTTCATGCTTTTGTTTTGGTTTAAGGCTAAGGGAAATGCTTGAGAAAGACGTCCAAATTCGGACAGTGAAGAAACCCGCGCCATTTTTGCATGAGTTTTTTGAGTGGCAAAGTGATTTTGTGGGAGAGACGGAGTGCGAAATGTGCCATTGGTACGCGAGAGATTATGCGCTAATTGACCATAAATGGGGCGAACTTTCGGCAGAGGCAAATGCCCGGCGGGCGAAAGGCCAAAGGGCGAATTTGGCCAAGGAATTGACCAAGCAAACGGAGGGAGAAGAAAGCAAAGGAAGGGACAAAACGGTGATGGCGGCGGAGGAAGGGCCGACGAGCGAACAGCGGGCGGAAGAGTGGCGAGCGACGGCACGGGCCAAAGACAGGGGCCACGCAATGGCAAATCTGCTGACGACGCCCGAGGCATTTCTTGAATTGACTTTAATTATTCAAAAAAAAAATAGACGGAGGACGACTTGGAGAAGGATGACGAAGCGATGATCAAAAGCCATTGGATGGGACAGAAGCGAATGTTAATGACCCTTTCCAAGGTTCAGTTAGGACATTTTGGCAGTGCCATCGTTTTATCCTCTCGTCCCTTCAGGTGTCCTCTGAGCCGTCCATTGGCACTTTGTTCATTTCGGCCGCCCTTTACGACGTTCGACAGCGTCGGAAAGTGTCCGAAGACTTTCGCTTCTGTTCCACCGCTGTTCCCCCGCAAGCGCTGTTCTCTCTGCCGAATGATAGCGATGAAAATGGCGCGGATTCGCTGGTTTTGGCGTTTCGTTTGGAAAAGGCGCTTCAACGCGGAGGAATGGACGCAATTTTAGAGCCCTTTTCGAAAAGGCAACAGGTGACAAAAAGGGAAAGGCGCTGCTTCCGAAAATTAAAGCTTAATCGAACAGAACACCAAAGGACGGAATTTGCCCTCTTCCAATGACGGAAATTGTGCCGATTCGAATTGCGCAATTCATCCGGCGAAATTTCGTCAGCAAATTGGCCTCGTCGCTGTGCCATTGGCTCATTTAGTGAATGCCACACTCCGCGGACCGGACGAATTAAGCCGATCCGTCCGATCATTCACTGATTCGATGGTGCAAGCGAACAGTTCGGCATTGGACATTAAGGCGGACGACTCGACCAGCGAGAGCAGCACTTTGACAGCAGGCGAATTGGGGGGGGGGGGAATGGACAGAATGCCAAGCCAAGGGAGCGATCATTAAAAATGCACGACATCAGTTTTTAGCTCAAAATTTTTTACATTTACGGCGCATTTTCTTTCAAAAAAAATATATTGTGAAGGAGGGGAGGGGGCGGTGCCGTTGGCGTTCACCGATAAAATTTTGGAAAAAATATAATGCGTTTTTAGAAAAATGATCAGCTTCTTAAAATTATTGAAAATAAGACAATCAGAAATTTATGGCGCAATAAACATAAACCTTAGGAATTAGCGCATTGGTTGAATGCCTTTTTCAATTTCAGATCGCTTTTCCTTTTCTGCCATTGGCCCTTCCGTCGCTTCGGTGCCGCCCCCGTCTCGCCAATTCCTCCTCATGGACTTTCATTTCCGCAGCCACGGGGGACAATTTCCATCACTTTCCGTCCCAACCCAACTTCGGTTGGGTTCGCCAATTGTTTCAGCGACCAATTTCCGTCCGAATAAACTCTTTTTTGCGTTCTGAGCCCTTGCCCGACACAGAACTCTTTGATTGGCTTTCATCGATGACAATCGGACACCAACAGCCCCGAGGGGAAAGGGTAATTAGCCAAGAGGGTTCGAGCTGATTCTCAACTCTTGCCAACTTTCCTTTTGCTTTAGTTTCCAGTGGATATTCATTTCGTATTGGAGACTGTCCGGATGGACGACTTTTCCGCGCGGAATGTCCGTGTGTTGTCGTCAGAACTTGTCCAGCTGAACTTGCCCAGCGGCGGTTGCCCCGCCATTGCCCCCCGTGCCAATTCCGTCTCTCATCCCTGTTCTTCCGCCACCGATGGCACTGCTTCTTCTCCTCCTCCCCCTGCTTCTCCTCCCCTTTCTTCGCCTCATTTTTCGTCCCCTACGCCGTCTCTTTGCTTTGATTTGCTCCCTTTTCCCATCTGTCGGATGGCTTCCGTCTACAAATTTCCACGCCATTTGCTTTTTGTTTACCCGCAAAGCGCAAATTTTACCGCTCGGACGGGGCAAAATGCGCGGAATATTTCGGTGAAAGTGCGGAAAAATGTGTTCTTTGTTGGGGAAAATAATTGTCATTTTTAGGCCGAACTTTTCAGCGGAAAATCCGAAAGTCGAATCGAAAAAGCATTTGTTGTTGATGGGAAATTGGTGGGCGAAGTGTTCTCGACGGTCCAATATCACTCTCGAAACGCCCAATTTGGTGGCACCGAGTGGAAGCTGATCATGCCCAGGGGCGGGAGGGACGGACTTTACCTGCGCTTCACCTTTTTGCATGTTTCGTGCAAGCCCCGAGGAGACGACGCGAAAACGATGTGCACAACGCCAATAGGGTAAAAGTCGGGCCAATTTGGCACCAGCAAATGGTCGCCGTTCCATCGGCTTCGCTTTGGATATGCCCTCCTCCCCCCCCCCTCAGCTTCTCCTGGCTGCCCTTCCAATCGGCGGATGGCTTTTCCTCGTGCCTAACCGCCGCTTTTCCTTCCGGCGACCATCGGCTGCCCATTTCGCTGGACCCCCCTCTGCCGGCACTTTGCTTCCTCTCGCCCCATGTCAATGTGCCGAATGTTCGTTGGCTCGATTCCCACCGGCCCCTCTTTCATTTGCGCGTCCTTTGCGTGTCGAGTGTTCAGCCTCAAGTCATAATTAGCCATCCATTGCTTACTTTTGGCACTTTTTCCAGGACCCCCATTTGAATGCCTTTCTGATTTCCTCCCGTGCCTTTCTTCGCTCATTTTCCGCCGATTTATTTGCGACTTCCATTCGAAATGTGCTCAAATGTTCTCCCGAGCAAATGCTTTCCTTTCTCCACATTATTCTCCACCGAATTTTGGAAATGTTATTTTTATTATTTTAAATTATTT
>CP049706.1:8492230-8542158 GCA_004148225.2 Heterodera glycines
CTCCAAAAGTCGAAAAGAATCACTTCCCGAAAGCCCCCGTGGAAAAACATTTTCATGGCGTGGCCATGGTCGTGGTGGTGATGGCCATGAGAATGGACTGAAATGAACGCTGTAAATTAAAACAATACGAATTCAAGTAGAGTGATTATGACTTTAATGTACCACAAAAGAGCAAAAAACATAGTGCAAAGCGCTTATATCTTTTTCATGACTATCGCAAGACAAATTTTACCATTCAAATCCGGAAGAGAATTTACAATTCCGTCGATTGGGTTGGCCGGCGGCAGTGAAGTGGTCGAAATTTGAACGTGGGATTCGTGATGATGGGCATGGTTATGGTTACGGCCATCCATCTGACAGAAAATCAAAAAAAATAAATAAATAAATCACTAAAGTCAGCCCGAACTACAAAATGAGAAGAAACAGTTTGCCTGTGACAATAAATAATTGACTCAAAATCGATTAGGAATCGTTTATTATTAATTACCAAAATAATGTATTATTTAGTTTAAACAATATTTATTCACCAAAATATTTCTGAAAAAAGGAACAAGACAATGGAAAATGGAAATTGAGATGGGTGGGTAACAAAATAATAGGAGAAATGAAAAGAACAATATGAAACTAAAAAACAACAGGGTAAAATGTAAATCATTTATTTTTTTCAAATCGTTTTTTCAACTTTCTTAGCGCGTTTTCATACAACTGTATGCATTCTTCGTTAAAGTCCGAGTCATTTGACTTTGTTTCTTGAATGCTCTCCCAAAGGTTGTGCGGAGACAGCAACTTTTTAAGTTTCATTTTCTAAAGGGAAAAAATGTGGGAAAGTAAAATGTGAAAATGTAGTCACTTAGCACCGGAACGGGCCAACTCCGTCTGAGCCAATTTTGAGTCAATATAACTCTTGAAGTTATTGACCGAATCAAACAATCTGGATATCATTCGAAAGCTCTTCACAGGCTCTATTAGCCTACTAAAAATTACAGAAAATTTCGAACTATAAAAAAAGATAGAAATAAAAAACTTTGAAAATTCTGCCTTTTTTGCGGTTTTAAACTGACAACTTTTTTGAGAGCTGATTAATCACTGAGAAAATACTATTTAAATTTATAAATTTTAAATCTTGAACATACTGAGCCTTGTAATGATACAAATAATACATATATATGTAAGGCATTTTATAGAATGAATGGTAATCAGTTTAGCAAAATAAGCATGCTTAATCGAGTGAATATTCGTTAAAAAAACTTTCTATTCGTAACTTGATTAAATTTACTATGCTTTTAAATTAGATGGTTGCAATTTATAGACAATTAAAAATAATTTTATTTTTTAAATCCTAAATTTAGTGCCCAAACTTCCCGGTGCCCAAATTTCTGGTGCCCAAACTTCCTGGTGCCCAAACTTCCCGGTGCCCAAACTTCTGCCCCCCTTAGCACACTTCTTCTTTTGTTGTCAGTGAAACGAGTAGTCCTTCTTTCATTGCTCTGGCAGTACGACCAGCTCGGTGAACGAAAATGCGTTCGTTTATCGGCAGGTCGTAATTGATCACGCAATCGACGTCCAAAACATCGATGCCCCGTGAAAGGACATCACAAGCGATCAGCACACGGACCTGGGAATTTTGATTTTTTAAGAATGATATGATTCCTCCACACACCGTCCGAAAAAGCGAGATGTGTACCAATAAATAGAGTGCAGAGAAAAAGATATCTCTCTTTTTGGCGTACTATTTCTTCATCTCTATTAATAGAGAAAAACCGAATTTACTTCATCCTGTTTAAAATTTTTTCTACTTGTTAAATCCAAACCAACTTTTATATATCGATAGAGAAAAATTTTCTGCATCTAATGATAGGTCAGATTAATTTGAAAATGGGTCGATTAGAAAAGTTATTCAAAAAACAAAATTTCAAACGCCCATAACTTTTTTCTAATGCTTCAAAATGGTTAGCATCCGCTTAGAAAAAGCTTCTCCTCACCAGGAGCTTTCGAATGATACCATGATGGACCAATTTGGTTGGTAAAAACCTCCAAAAATAATTCCCAAAAATCGTCATTTTTTAATTTTTTGCACAAAAATAAATAAAAATATTCATGTAGCACAACGGACTCGAACCTCCGCCCTTTGTCCCTTGACTTTCCTACAAAAACCACTGAGCCACACATGCAAATCTTTTTTGGTACAGGAGCTGTTTCCGGACGCTGTGTCCAAAGGATAAACTCGGCACTCACCGCACCGCTTTGAAATTCTCTCAACAATTTTTTTCTGCGGCTTTTGAACAAATCGGCAGAGAATTCGGCTACAGTTAGCTTTTTTTTGCTCAAAGTGTCCATGAGAGAGGAGAGCCTTCGACTGGTTTGTCTGAAACAAATCATTTCCGTCGTCAGATATACGACAAACTTCTTGTTGACAAAAACAATGATTCTGTTCCATTTGTCAAAATTTAAGTCGATCTCTCTGAAGAGAAGCAATGGTTTGAAGTTTTGCTTACAACAATCTGAAAACCAAGAGGGCATTTTTTGATCATTAAAAGCGAACGGACGAGTTTATGAGTGAGTGAATTTGGCAGAAGAACGGCAGGTTCCGCCGAATTCTCAGTTTGTTGGTTGACTTTTATCTCTTTCTCAGCTTGGAACAGAATTGGACATCGGAGGTTCCATTTGTGGAGGGAATGGACGTCCATGGAAAGCGTAGCGGAGACCAAAATGCGTTGGAGCCAATTGTTGTAGGAATTATCCGTAAGCGAAAAAACATTCAAAGTGCACACAGAAGGGACTGATTGAGAGAAATTAATTTAATCGTAGGAAAATCATAAAAAATAAACTACCATTTGCATATTTTTCGACAAAGCCCAGCCATTCCATCCGGGCGGTGTCCTGCATTCGGTCCGCTTCGTCCACTACAAGGTATCTGAGCATGGACAGGTCCAAATGGCCATTCTCATCCATGAGATGTTCTACGAAACTGTAGGAGATTGGCTATTTGGCAAACGGAATGAAAATACTCACCGTCCCGGCGTTGTCACTATTACGTGTGCTTTGCTACTTTTCATTCCGTTTGGGAAAAGAACACTTCTAAAAGAATGCTGTTAAAGCTTTTAGTCGGTGCCATTGCCTTTCGATTCGATAGTCATTCTGACCAAGCAACACAATGGCAGCACCGAAGAGATTCAGTTTTTCAAATTCCTAATTAAAAATAATGCGAAATTATCAGGGATTTTGCGACGAGGGAAAACTTTAAATATTTGTTCAGCCAAATTCCTGACGGGAGCAACAACCAAAGCAAAAACTGACGAAGTCGAAAAGGGGCAAATTCGCAAAGCATTTAAAATGGGCAGCACATAGCAAAGAGTCTTTCCACTGCCTTATGGGAAAAATATCAAAATAGGGAAAATATAAGAAATCACCGGTTGGTGAGCAAATGACCAAATCGCGTGGGGGCAGGACGGAATTGGCCATTTGAAGCAGAGTCGGAAGAACAAATCGTTGAACAGGGAACCAAAAGCTTATGGACTTTTGAAGGACGTGTAAAAATTCCGGTCTGAGGTTGTCCAGTCGCAAGCCAATGCCTTTTTGCTCATTGTCAGTATCACCACCAATTTGGGCCGAAAATCTTTTCGACTCAGTCACCCAAACGGGAAAAAGTGTCCTTAAAATGTGATAGGTGCTCTTCTTTTAGTGTGTTTTTCTAATGACTCCCACTGAATATTTACTTCGGTTGCGCAGTTGGCCCGACGTTGGGAAGCCCAACCCTCCGATAGGCCACTTTGTCAGCATCTTCGACTTCCTTTTGACTCTCCGATTCAATTTCCCTCAAAAGTCTCTCCAGTGGTTTTTTGTCCATGCTACTATCACCAAAATCATGGATCGATTCATCAGCGGACGAAAATTCCCTGAAAGAACAAAATCCAACAACAAAAAATCATGATCGAAACGTACAGATCAAGATCCACAAATTCATCACCACTCGATGTTGAACACACTTCGAAGTCCATCTCGAAAAAGATTATTATGTGATAACATATCCATAAATTTATTGTTTTTGTAGAAAACAAAATGGAGAATGACACGAGAAATAAACGAAATGAAATTTATTTTAAAAATTGCAAAAACAGAATTAGCGGCGATTAGTCATCGGAGTCATCGGCTGACGATTGTGTTCAACAACTCGCAACACTTCAGCATTCGCCTTAACAACATCATCAACTAGAAAATACTTGTCAAAATTCTGTACCTTAACAGCTGAAACAAGATTCTCCAGCAAATTTTGTCTTGTAGCCAAACACCGTTTAAGCTCTTTCATATCTTCAGCGGAAATGGCTTGTCCTGCACTCATCGACTTTTCTTTGAATGTCTCCCGAAATTTGTCTTCGTTTTGCCTCAAAGTGTCGTAAATTCCGTTTATTTGATCCTTGACAAGAAGAAATTTCAATTTAATCTCGGGATAAAGGACGAGAAAAAAATTTTGGTTAAAAATTACCTTTAAGCGCCCCGGTCCGTTCACTCTTAAATTCATTCCTTCTAAGCGGCAAAATAATTGTTCTTCTTTTTCGTCAACAATCATCCCAAAGCGTTGAGAAAGTGTTTGTGAAGCCAAAATGCGCAATAAACTGCAAAATTATTTGTTTTATTTTTAGTGTTTGGGGGTAACAACCGATTAGAAAATTGTTTTTGCGCTTGCATTATTTGAATATATTTATTGTGGGCAGAAAGCACTAAGCTTTGGTTCGTAGCAATTCGAGAAACGCAATTGTCTAATAAAAGAATAAAAGGTAAAAAGAAAAAATATAGTAATTCCAACCAATTCCCTGATGGAGCGAAGAAACCGTTGCCAATTGCATCTTTTTTCGCTGCAACAATTGTTCAAATCCCTGGATTGGATAGGGCACCAAATTCTCCGGGTCGGGGTTTTCCAGCACAGCTTGGGTCCAGAGCTCCTCAAACCCAACGAATCCCGCTGGCGGTTTTCGCAGATAATTGTCCAATTCCGCTTTGTCAATTTCAACGAGTGGCACAACCCTTTCACAATTTAATTGCTGTTTGAGTTCATTAGTTTTTTGAAACAGTTCGTTGTAAAAGTCGAGTGCGCTCAACAGACCACGCCCTTGGTATTCTCGTGCCCTAACAATGACTTCGGTATGGTTGTCATTCCGAGGAATCAAAGAACGCAATTCGACCTAAAAAAGTGTTTGAATGATGTGAAAATACATAATCGACTCGAAAAACGTGGGGTTTGAACCTTTCTCGAATTTGGGTATAAGTTGGGAATTGATAGGGTTAGAGCTAGGGATTGAGAAATGGATTTATACCAGTAACAACAACCAAACATCGGGAAACATATTGTACGAAAAAATGCCGTCAAAATCTGGGATGTATCCTACCCTTTTAGTTTACCTGAATGTTCGGAGTTTGTTTTTGCTGCTGTTGGCCAAATGGGGCGAGTTGCTGTTGTTTACGTAATATTCCATTGATAAGATCAATAATCTAACAAAAGCATTCGATAAATTAAATAATATAATTATTTAAATGTGTCGATGTTTAACCTTGATTTTAAAAGCGTCGTCTTCAAAATTTTTGGAGGGTCCAGCTAATATAAGAGAAACCAACCCGTCAGAATTTTTGTGTTTGCTGAGACGATTATAACCAATGCCTTTCAATCGATGGAATAAATTGTTCGTAAATGAAACTGGGTGCTGATCAGGACGAAAGTAGCCATTTCCAACACCAGCAGCTGCCAAAAGTTGATTTAAACAAGCAACAATTTTGTCACGTTCATCTCGAAAAATTTCGGGACCCGAAACTGCAGCCGTTAGAAGAGTGACATCCTAAAATTATGTCAAATATTACCAGTTAGTAGAATTACTACTTGAATGATATCCTGCAAAACAGTAGTTGACGCCTGTTGCTGCTGTGTTGTTACATTGGTTGTCGATGGAGTTACTCCAAAAATGGAAGTCATGACAAAAGACCGATAAAAATACGATGGTAATTTTATGTAAAGCGGAACAAAAATATTGCAGCAAAATTTAACAAATAATGGCGTATGGGACTGATGTTTTGTTTGGTGAATTTTTAGGTTTTAGATAAATTTTCATAATTGACCAAATGTTAAGAAAATTAAGGAAAAAATATTTATTTAATTAATAGTACTAGGTCGTTGCATAAAAAAGGGCGCTTTTTCAAAATGACTTTTTTTAAGACTTGATTAACGTTTGTTATGTCTTTTTTGTGTGTAATTCTTTTATCTGAATGTTCTCGTCATGTTTTTGCCAAAAATTTTGATTTTGTCCTTTTATATCTAAAGTTACAGTCCAAAAAATTGGGTAAGGTCAACAAAATTTGGCTACCATTTTACACCAACGGTCATTAATTGTTCCAATTCCTTCCAAGGCAAAATAATTTCACTTTAAACTTTTTAAAAATTTCTCGCGTTTTTTTTTTATCGAAAAACTTCGCGAAAAATCCGCCGATGGAATTACTCACGAATTTACAGCAGCACCTTTTTTGGAACATTCACTTTCCAATCGGTCGGTCGGTTAATCAAAAAGTGTCATTTTGCGAAAAATGCGAAGGGACGGAGAGAAAAAAAGGCAACGAAATTAAATAAATTAAATTAAAATGAGCGATGGTTTGGACAGATTTTGCGCAAATAGCGAAAAAAGAAAGTCAAACGGCGAACGGACTTTGGTCATGGACAAAGGATTTTTCTTATATTTTGAATGGCACTTATAATGGACAAATTGGGGGAAAAGCGAAATTCGGAGCAAAAGGCGGTGGTAATTAGCACTCATTAAAACGGATTGATTTCCAATTTATTCCATCATATTTCATATGTATAATTTATTCCTTTCAATTTGCTTTCCTCCGCCTTTTCATCGTTTTCCTCTGCCAATCTCCGTAATATTCGTTCCGTTGGCATTTCCCAATGAATTTGTGCCATTTTTGAATATGGGCAAAGAATTCAGAGAGAAACTGTCGTTGGAGCGAACGGAAGTCACTAAAAAAATTTGTTTTAAAATATTTCCGCAATTTCTTCAATCAATCATTTCAATTTCCCTTTACCATTGTTTTGGTTCGCTGAAATCGCCGCCGAATTTGGGAGGGCAAAAGTGCCGGTGGCGGAAGAATTGGACAAAAATAGGGTAGGCTCTTTAAAGAATATGGCAAGGTCGTGGATCCAGTGAAAATTACCTAGGTTCAAAGAATGGCACAGAATTTTACAAAAAGGGCATTGTTAAACTCCCATCTCGGCGGCAAAAGGTTGTAGACAGTCAGGGCAATTACTTTGTTAAGTAGCTTTTTGATCGGCTTTGTTATGATTGTTATTTTTCATTTTTTGTGTGTGTTGTACGCTTTGAAAACAAAGGTGAGGAAAGACAAAATGAAAAAAAACAAAAATCATGAAAATTGATCAAAACAACGGCTCCCGAAGTCGATGACCGGGGGCCATCAGTTGTTCAACCGTTTGATGCTGTTGTTGCGGCGGTTGTTGCTGACCGTCCGAATAATCGTCGATGGCATTTTGTTGTTCGTCAACAACGGCACTCAAATTTGAAGTATTGTTGGCACCGACGAGCAGACGAAGGGCATCCATAGCAACTGTTTTTATGGGCAATTTGGTATTTTTTTAAATATAAATTTAAAAATCTGTGAATTTTTATCAAAAAATTATTTCCCCACTTGGGCCGCGTCTGTCAGAAAGTCGGCGGCCAGCTTGAAATTGTTGGCAAAACAGTACTCCACCGCAATGTACAACAACGGCTCGAAGTGGCCTTCGAGAATTCGGGAGGCCTAAAAAAATTCAAAAAAATATTATTAATGTTAATCCGTAAAAATTGGGGGGAAATTTCACCATAAACATTTCGTGCTAATCTTCGGGCTTGGCCCACTTTCCCTCCCTTTTTTTCACCAGTAATCCCCCAGGAAATTCGCCATCTCAATGCTATCACACAATCTCGGACGGATTTGTTGATGTTCGCCATCCGTTCCCCATCACCCCGACGCCAATTCCATCATCACAATGCCAATGGCCCATCCCCGCCTCGCCACTTCGCTGCTCGCCATTCCACCCGCCCCAATTCGTTGCTCGCTCATTGGCCCTTGCTCTAATCCCGCCCATCTTGCCCACCCAGACGCGCATATAAAAAGAAATGAGGCCTCAGCACATTTTCGCTTTCTCTACGGCCATTCGCAGCCAAATTCTCGAAATCCGACGAAATCTAACCATTTTGCTTTTTCACCAATTTCATTTCTTTTGGCAATTTTTTTCACAAAAACCAAATAAAACCAACAAAAAAAAAAAATTTGCGTTCCAATTTTAGTCAACATTTTACTTTTGCTTCACATTTGGCCCTCCCCTTGGGCTTTCCAATTTCTTGTCCGGCGGCTCCTTCAGCCGCTTGTACCCATTTCGGTCCCCAAAGTCAGCACCTACTGCTTTGGACCCATTTTCCTTCCCTCTTTTGGGTTTTGACTGTTCGGCACCAGGACCGAGCCAAACCCCCCCCCCCCCTCGTTTTTCCCCGTATTTCGCTTGCCCGATTTCTGTGTGTTCCACACAAATTTTCCAAAAAATTGAAAAAAATTACTTTAAACAGCCGGCGGCGGTCGGCCTGTTCTGCACCATCAAATACGTTTTGGCCAACAGCAACAGCATTCGGCTCTCATATTTCTTTTCGCGCAACAATGTGTCCAACTGTTGGCGAATGCCGGGCTCTCGCACCGCGTCATTTTCAGCACAAATGTACGTGGCGCTGTCCGGCTGAATGAACGGCACGTCGTCCCAATGGAATTTGTTGCCACTGTGCCGTTCAGTGGCCTCGTTGTTGGCATTGCAGTTGTTGCAACGGTCACTGAAGAATTCGTGCCGATGGCAGACGAAATGTTGGTTGTACTGCTTGAATTTGATGCCACTGTGCCGTTCAGTGGCCTCGTTGTGGCATTGCAGTTGTTGCAACGGTCACTGAAGAATTCGTGCCGATGGCAGAAGAAATGTTGTTGTACTGCTTGAATTTGTTGCCACTGTGCCGTTCAGTGGCCTCGTTGTTGGCATTGCAGTTGTTGCAACGGTCACTGAGGAATTTGTGCCAATGGCGGACGATGTGTTGGTCGTACTGCTTTCGCTGATCTTTTTTCGCTTGCGCATAAAATTCCGCTTAATAAGCTCGCAATTTACCAAGAAATGAAAAAAATAACAAAAATGAAACGCAAAACTAGTCGTCCAAATCGTCTGTCAAAAAAACTGTTCAGGGTCCCATCAGATTTGGCAGGCGCAGTCGGAATCGCCACTTTCTTTTTTGGCAACAAAAATTTTTTAGAAGAACACTCCGCCGTCCACGGCACATTTAACCCCGAAGAACACTCCCCCGCCAAAGGCACGTCCGAAACTGAGTACTTTTCCGTTTTGGGGCCTTAATTTGAATTTAAAAAAAGCAACAAAGGACGCGCTCTTAGGCCCAAAACGGAAAATTACCCATTTTTGAAGAACACTCGCCGCCCAAGGCATCTGAAAGCGCCGAGCCGACCATTCCGAAGCCCATGGCATTTCCAATTGCTTCGTCCCCCCCGGCACCGATGGAACTTGATTAATTTTATTAATTTATTAATATAAAAAAAATTAATTACACACCGGAAATGTTAATGTATGGGTTGTGAACCCCAGCAAAATCAATCCGGTCCGCACCAACACGAAGTCGGGAACGGCGCCAACGATAGAGAAAACAAATAGACACAACATTAGTGAATGAAAGAAATAAAATAATCAAATAAAGTGCCGAATTTGGGGATGGTGAATCGACGGGGGGAAAAGCAGCGACAGCAACGGCCGAATCATTATTAAGGCAATATGTATTACAAAATTTTGTAACGTTTTGAAACATTTTTCTAAATAGAAAAAGTAATGAAAAATTAATAAAGGCAATAAAATTTTATTAAATACAATTTGTTCTAGACAAAATATTTAGGAACTAAACGGAAATCAATGTTAATGGAATTATGTGAAAGTAGAAGACAAAAATTTTTAGAAATTAAAAGCCTATTTACAGTACGATGGGCTGCGTCTGAGCTTGAAGCAATAAAAACAATACTTAGATTGTGGCCTGTTTTGCATGAATTATTTCAACACATTAGTCTACAAGTTAAAGAATTTGACAAGGAACAAAGAATTCGTGCATATAGTTATTTTCTGTCTTTATCGCATCTTTCTTTTTATGCGTTAGTTTCTTTTTTGGCTGATATTTTAGAAATTCTTAACAAGGCTAGTTTGAATTTTCAAATAAGCAGCGCATCACTGATTGGACATGGTAGAAAAATCAGAAACTTGATAGATCAACTCCAATCATTAAAAGAAGAGAATGGTCCCTATATGCATAAGTTTTTTAATTCGATAACTTGCATAATTTCCGACAGAAATTACCCACAGCATCCATGTCATCAAAAAAATATTATGGATAATGAAGAAGGATATTCACATGTTCAAAGAATGTATTTAACTGGTTATTCGGGCTCTGATTATGAGGCCGATTTTGTTTTTGCTACAGATGGAAGGAAATATGCAAATGCCCAATTTTTAATGAAACAGCAAATAAATACGCGGTCGTCCGCAGATGAAAATATAGTTGTAGGAATATCTCCTCCAATCCCTGAGTTTAATAGAAGAATTCGAAGGCAATTAATTGACAATGTCGTAGAAGAAATAAAAAATTATTTTCCGGTCGGGAATATAATTGATGATATTGATTTACTCGACCCTTCTCGTTTACCAACTCAAGCATCAAACATAAATAATTACGCAAACAGTATTAAAAAATTGGCTATATATTTTAACTATGACGAAAATTTGATTTATCTGGAATTTTCAACAATTCTATCTCAAATCTTGAATGATAGTCGTTTAATAAATTTGAAAAACAAATTATCACCACAGAGATTTTGGAAATTAATTATTGAGCAATTGGGTGACAATTTTGGAAATGAATTCAAAAATTTTTTACACCATATGCTTATACTTGGCTTGGGGTCTGCCGACGCAGAAAGAGCATTTTCTGTTTTATTTTATATACGGGGCAAGAGGTATAAAAATGCGTGGTTTTCTTGATTTAAAATCTTTGATATTTTGGGCATTTAGGTCGGCACGTCTTATCGATGAAAATCTTGATGCAAAACTTAGAATTCGCCTTAATGGACCCCCGGTTGAACAAATTTCAATGGATTCATTTAAACAACGATGGTTATTAGAAGAGGGGCATTATTGCCACTGTCACTGGCACTGTGTTTAACGATTTCATTAAAAAAGTTTGATGAGAACGATGAGCCACTATTGGTTACAAACGATATGTTAGAGCAAATTGATGTTGAAGGATATGTTGAGACGACTAGAAAAGATGCATATTATAAAGAGCCAGAAAAAAATCCATTTATCGTATTTTTCTCTGAAATAAAATATGATCAGGCATTTTTTGCGTGGTCGCCCTCCTCCGTGCCGTCATCATCCATTGGCA
Organism: Heterodera glycines; assembly: GCA_004148225.2. Lineage (NCBI taxonomy): Eukaryota > Metazoa > Nematoda > Chromadorea > Rhabditida > Heteroderidae > Heterodera > Heterodera glycines. Next base: position 8,503,732 of record CP049706.1, read on the forward strand.
CCTGTACAATTTGTACACCACTAAAATGATATGCATGCCAAAAAGGGGGAAAAAATTACGGGTTTTGTTGTTGGACATTTCGTGGATAAACTATAGTGAACGCTCCGTGAAAAAATGGGTCAAATGATATACCAATCGATTCGTCTCGAGGAGCTAAGAATGGAAAAATATGTCTCGAGTTGCGGAAATGCCAAAAAATCGGTTTTTGAACCAGTTCAAACTCGAAAAATTGAGAGATTTCGCACTATACCTTTTTTTAAACGATCGAATCCCCACAAATTTGGTACCATTCGAAAGCTCTTGACGAGCTAAGTCTAAAAATAAATGTATGAAGTCGAACCGCGCCATATAAAAACCGACAAGTATAAACCGGTTTTTGAACCGATTCAAATCTTATAGTGCCAATTCAGTACCAAACGTAATTTATAATTATTTTAATTGGCGGCGCAGCGAAACTGGTGCAAATAGGTCATTTTGGTTACTAGCGGGGTCAGCGCCTTCGGCGCATCCCTTCAATCACTGGGACTGAACCACCAGCATTTCAATCACTGGGACTCAAATCTCCTGCATTTCAATCACTGGGACTCAACTCACCAGCATTTCAATCACTGGGACTCAACTCACCAGCATTTCAATCACTGGTGATGGCGTAGGTATCGTCTGAAAACTGAAATGCCTGGAGAGGCCGCCGAGAAACAGCGGCTAATGCCTTACTCGGCGGCACATTTGTGCCCGTCATCATTTGGAGTTGGTCCATGTCGACGGTCAGCGAACTGCGGTACCAAAGCAACGCCGAGGGCGGCGAGACGGCGTTGTGCCAATGGCAGGACGAACATTTCAATCACTGGGACTCAACCCAACAGCATTCTAATCACTGGGACTCAACCCAACAGCATTCTAATCACTGGGACTCAACCCAACAGCATTCTAATCACTGGGACTCAATTCTCCTGCATTCCAATCACTGGCACTCAACCCACCAGTATTTCAATCACTGGCACTCAACCCACCAGCATTCCAATCACTGGGACTCAATTCTCCTGCTGGGACTCAATTCTCCTGCTGGGACTCAACCCAACAGCATTTCAATCACTGGGACTCAATCCACCAACATTCCAATCAACGGGACTCAATCCACCAGAATTTCAATCACTGGGACTCAATCCACCACATTCAAGTCACTGGGACTCAATTCTCCCTAATTCAAATCACTGGACTCAATCTCATCAATCCTTCAGCAACACAGTTACCGGGACTCAGTTCTCCGACATTTCAATCACCGGAACTCAACCTCAGCAACGGAATACAGAACTATTTAAAAGGAATCCAGAAATTGAAATATAACCCATAATAAATCAAAACACTATGGTGTATAATTATTGCCCCCACCCCATAAATTCAAATTAAAACTGACCTGTTTAAAACTTTCCACCTAAATTTGATCCCGCAAGTGGCACGTCAATATCCCAATTGCATATAAATATTCCACTCGAACACAGGCAAAACATGAGATGCAGCATTTATATTGCTTTTTCTATCCATCAAAGGCTTTTTCTTTCATTTTTTATTACTATCATAACATGCTTTTTATTCAAAACAAATATCAAAAACCACATCAGATTCTTTTCATATTATAAGCAAGGAAAAGTACAAAAAACTTTTTTAATTAACAAACCTTTTTCATTCAAACAAATTCTAATGCATTTTTTTAACCAAACAATTCTCCATTATCGTTTACATAAGCCAAAACCGTGGCGCGACGTTTGCGGATTTGACATTTGCGGACCCGACATTTGCGGAACCCGACATTTGCGGACTCGACTCAACAGTACCCAAAAGGTAAATTGTTGGCAAAAATATTGGATGTGCCAGCCGCACGCGCCGTTTGTTTTTCACTTTGCCAAAACAGCCGGCGCCTTTGCTTTCCGAAAGATGTGCCAGCCGCACGCGCCGTTTGTTTTTCACTTCAGCATTACTTTAAATTCTTAATTCTTACACAACACAAAAAGTATTTTGACAATGACATAAAATGAAAACGTTTTTTCTATTTTTACATTCCTCTTTTCGATAATTTTTTGATGCATTAAATAAATATTTTAATGCAGAATGATGGTAAACAAATTTATTAAACTATTTGTTTTGCTTCTTCTGATCTCTCCCACCAATGAAAAGCCGCATCAGAAAAGAGCCTTAGTGACAATTGCATTGATTGGCGCCTTAGCACAATTGAAGGCGTATTTATTAGCGCACACCGGAGTTATATTAACAGCATCAATGATAACAGCACTTACAACATTGTCTCTCGCTGTATATGTTAAGCTCAAACGTGAGATATTGTTTTTAAATATTTAGAACTTATTTATTTTCTAAATTATAGATTGCCGATGTGGCGATCTGTTAAAAGATTTCTTTCCCATAACCTTCGTCCTGAACTCGTACGAGTTCTCTGTGTCAGTGGAGGAATTTACACCCGACAACATTTTTGAAAAAATTTCAAAAGAGCTAGGCCGGAATGTTCAGCAATTTTGCTTTGGTTTGTTTTAAATTGGTTTAAATTATTATAGAAAGATATAATAAATTCAGCTTCTCCTTCGGAAACGACTCAAAAGATTAAAAAAAGTGATGAAGACATGGGGCTTCTTTTACTTTATGCAACCCGAAGCCAAGGACGGCTGGAAATCTTCGACTGCCCCTGATTCAGGAGGCTGGAAATCTTCGACTGCCTCTGTTTCATTTTTTATGATATTTCCCGTTGGCCCTTGGGAAAGGCATTTTCTTTTTTTCAAATAAAGAATCAACGACTTTGTTGCCTTGAAAAGTCCATATTAAATTAATTTAATTAAGGGAAACAGCAGAGAAATGGTCGGCTGTCCGTGCTGCTCCAATTTGGCCACAAATTTGTGAAAAGTGTCGGATATCTGTGATGAAGGGATGGGATGAATGAATGAGTGCCAATTGCTTTTTCATTTACTTCCAAAGCCGTTTCGACAGTTCGCCAATCCCTTTCACAAATTCGTTCGATTTTGAATTCGTCGCAAACGGCGCCAATTGTGTCATGTCGGGTCCGCAAATGTCGGGTCCGCAAATGTTAAATCCGCAAATGTCGGATAGCCAGCAAAACAAAAGCTTTCACATCAAAATCAAATCAATTAACAAAAACAAAATTTAGACAAAAAAATAATGATAAACAGCAAAACCACAAATTTTTTCTTACACACAAAAACAGAACCTTAATATACCGGATTTTCCACTCAAACAAACACAAAAATGTGCTCATTCTTTTATTAAATATTTTATACAATAAAAAATGGGTTATAAATAAGGAAGGGATGCGAGACAAATTTACTATTGTCTCTCCCTTCCATTTCTTTTCTCTTAGTTCTTTTACTTTTCCACTTACTCTCTCTTTTTTCCCACTCCCTCCCTCTCCCACACACACGCACGCATCCAGCAGACTGCTGCTGCACAGCAGCACGCGTCTGTTCACTGTATGCCCCTCCCACCCGCCGCTGCCCGCGTAGAAAGACAGTCAGACAGTGCACTATTTCCCACCTTTCCCTCCCTCTACTTTTTTTCAAATTCATTTTTAACGCAAAATTCAAACAAAACGCCACACAAATTCAAAACATGGACACATCCGGACAAACAATCAACTTTATTATATAAGATTGCGCTAAAAAACCGCCGCACACTCGACTACGGCGGCCAGTAGGTGGGGCGAGACTACGGGCTATGGAAGCAGTCCGCGCGTGATCCGCAGGCGGTTGACTGATTGGTGGGGGCCCTTCGGGCCCCCGCAGTCAACCGCCTGTGGCGCTCGTCAGACTGCTTCCTCCGCCCTCCGTCTCGCCCCACTACTTGCTCCGTCTTCGCATGCTCTTTTTGCGAAAGTTAGCTTGTAAAATTCTTTTTGTTCATCCTTTATATCTTTGGTACTGAAATGTCACTTTTCACAGGGACTCAGTAGTCCAAGTGCTCAGATGGCATGGGTTCGACTTCATTTCCTGATTTTTGGATTAAGCGTGTCAAGAGCTTTCAAATGGTACCAAATTTGTCGGGATTCGATCGTTAAAAAAAAGTTAGAGTGCGAAATTTCTCAATTTTTCGAGTTTTGAACCGGTTCAAAAACCGATTTTTTGGCATTTCCGCAACTCGAGACATATTTTTCCATGCTTAGCTCCTTGAGACGAATCGATTGGTATATCATCTGACCATTTTTTTTCGGGGCGTTCACTATAGTTCACTCCATTTCGTTTGTGGTCCAAATTTGGAGGAGGAAGACGGTGATGAACACGAAGAGGAGACCATTCTTGAAATCATGCACTCAAAATCGCTTTTTTTTTTGCAACGAATTCAAAGTGCAAGTCAAACAGTGGTTTTAACAAAATGATAAAAAAATACTATTTAAATCAGGGTTTCATCGAAAATTTTTCAAAATCAAAATTTCGGACTAAAAAATCAGATAAAAATGAGAATATTGCGAAATTATTTCGGATCACTTATTTTTAAATTCATTCGGTTAAAATTTAATCGATTTTTATGCGGCGTCTTTTCAAAAAATTTAGGAAACAAGGGGGTAGGAAGGAGGCCGGCGGTGCCTAGGCGCATGGAAAATTTGAGGTATACTTTAAAAAACTTGAAAAAAGCGAAATGGTATCATGTCACTTAAATATATGCGAATACTAATGGCTGATATTTTTATGGCTTATCACTCTTGGTCTTATCATAATGTAAGCACACCAATGAAAAAGTGCAGAGGAATTTTTTTTTTGCATTAATCCTAATTGGTAAAAACAAACATTATCAGCCGACATTGATTTTAATGACCTTAAATTTTTTCCAAAGTTAACTGTTCCCATCCATTAATGGCACCAAAAATATTGAATTCAAACTGAACAACGGATGAATGAACTTGGTCAGAAGTCCTTTATTTTAGATGAAAACATGAAAAAAAACATGGGCACAGAATAATCGTCCGTTTGTCTCTTGTCCTGTTCGCTCTCGACATAATTTTCAACTCCCACATTACCTGTAAAAGGAAAGCCATTTGTGTGAGCATACAACCATTCCCCGATCACCCATTTACCACTCACTGTCCGCCGCCTTTTTGAAACAAATGATTCCACCGTATAAGAATTCTTGTGTCAGGTCAAATCATTTTTTTGTTCGGATAGTGACCAATCGAATTGAAACGAAACAACATTTAAATTCACTTACGTTGTTGCGCGGCAGTCGGCATTTCCTGGAACAAATGCATTTAAATGTCAAAAATGTTAATATTAATACTCGGTAACATTTTACAAAAGGAAAGAAAGAATGAAAATTAATTCAAAGAACATAAATTAATCCATTTTAATGAAAAAACACATATTTTGGGAACAGTTTTGAGGTAGCCGAAAAAATGCATTACTTTCATGTAAAAACTATAAATCAAATGGTTTCCCTCGCGGATGTCTTAAAGAAAGCCATGAATAGCGGATTAAACACCAAACAATGCTTTGTGCTTTACCTGAGCAATTTTTTGTGGAGACAACAGTCGTTTCAGTTGTTGCGTCGGTAGCGACAAAGAATGGCGCTCAAACAACAAAAATCGTACATACAGTCGAAATCTTTGTTTTTGATTAAAAGTTATCTTTAAGCTATGCATTATTAATGGTGGACTAACGCAAAATCTTTTGTTTGCTGTCCGCTAATGACAGTGGACCAGGCAAACACTTGTTTCTTAAATTGGATGGCTCTAAGAAAGCGAAGGGAGTTCTAAAATGTAGAAATTTCGTCAAATAGACGGACCCGGACAAAATTAACAAGGATTGTAATGGGTGGGTACTTTTTTCCTTTAGATGCCTCGCTTATGGCCAAATTAAAAATGTTTCAGGGTCAATGATTGTGAATACTGTTGTGCTGTCAAACCCCAAACCGGCGAAGTGAATAAATAAAGGATTTATTCAAGTTGGGAAGACACAAATAAATAGAGACCGGATTTTCCAAATCTGCCGGGCCGGGCCGGGCTGACTTTTTCAGAAGCAACCGGTTTCCGGGCCCGGTCTCTCAAAAACCGGTCAAACCGGAAAACCGGTCAAACCGGATTTTCAAATTGCCGGGCCCGGCACCGGTTTCCGGGTTGGTAAAAATTTAAATTTTCGCATGTTAATTTGGGAAAAAACCCACAAAATTTCATCAATTAGATGTAGAAATTTAACAATTTTAATAAAATCAACAGAAAAATTGATTCAATAATTGTAATTCATCTGGGGAAGAGATTTGTTCAGAAAAATAAGCTGTTCTGCAGTTTCTGGTGATAATTTGGAACGGCGATAATCAAAAACATCACGGGCGACTTTGAATGTTTGTTCACTTGGGACACTGGTGGCAGGTGCTGAAAGATATTTTTCCGCAAATTTGGCAAGGATTGAAAATCGGGGAGCAATTTTCTTCCATTCGTCCAACGGGTCCGCTTCTGGGTTCGCAATTTCCAGCGCGAGAAATTCCTTAATTTCTTTTTCAATGTCATCATCTTGTGACGTTTGGAAGCCTTAATTTCATTATAAATTTAATTTTTAGAGACCAAAAATCACCCTGTTCACTTGTGTTTGCGCCTGTAATGTGTTTCAGACGTTCAAAAAATGACATTCGTCGTTTAGCTGGCGGATTTTCGGGTTGAGGCGACATAACAGGACGAACAAATTCATTTTGTTGTAGTTCATCGAGGTCATTATCAATTTCCCATTCCTTCAATTCATTTTTGATCCAGACAGTGACTCGAGCGCGAAAAGTTGCGGAATTTTCAGTCAGCACTTTGTCCTTGAATCGCACATCAAAAAAAGTCGCTAGCGCATATTCCCTAAGACCAAACATTAATGAAAATTAAGTTAAATTTTTTTACTTCAAATTCGCTAGCCCAAAAAAGCGTCGCTCGACCGCAAAATAAAGGGTTGTTCTGATTGTCTCCACAGTCCGGTTAACAATTTTCATTTCGTACAACTCATCATGTAATGCTCTTGCTTGAGGAATGACAAATGAAATTGGCTCTGCGGTGAACCTTTTTGTTGCTTCTTCAGCACATTTCAATACCCCAACCAGCTCTTCAATTTGCTCCCACTCATCATTCTTCAATAAAAGCTCGAATTCGTTGTTGTCGACTGCATATTGTGTGATTGCCGCCCTTTGTTCTATCAGCCTCTCACACATTGCAAGCGCACTGTTCCACCGGACACATACCATCTGAATGACATTAGAAATAAATAAAATTAAGTGAATTCTAATTAACTTTAACCTGCAAAAGAGTATGAGAAGGGGCATCGAGTAATTTTTGAATTTTTTTTCAATTCGCTGAAGGCAGTGTTACTGTGCTTGAAACGGCCAACAATATGACGAGTTTTGGCCAATAAACTGCTGATTGATTCATCTCTCTTCAACGCCTCCTGTACAGCCAAATTCAATAAATGAGCAGCGCAAGGTCCGTTTGGCATCGGCAAAATTCGATTTTCATTTTCATCCCTCTCAACAAATGCCCTGCAAATAAGAGCAAGTGTAAAGAAAATTAATTAGATTATCACTCTTTTCATATTGGCTGCTGAATCCGAGATAATTGAATGCACACGTTCCTTAGGAATACCCCATTTGAGCAATAAATCCTCAATTTTGAGCGCGACATTTTTCCCTGTGTGTGATTCAGAAAATTCCGTAATTGCCAAAACACGTGACATAGACTTCCATTTAGAAATTGAGTGCGCTGTAACTCATCACCTATAGAAACTTTCACTTTTCACTTTTTGATGGGGAAATAAAGAATGAAAAGTTTGGTGATCCACAGCGCCGAAGGAAATGTTTTTTGTCACCAAAAAATGAAGAATTTTCTTATCAAACGAGGAGAGTTGTGCTGAAACAAAAATTAAATAATTTAAAAAAATTTGGCTGAATTACAGTCCGAAAAAGTCGGTCCGCAGGACGACTGAAAGTCTGAGATTGGCTTCTGTTTTTGTTTCTCCTTTTCAGCTTTCGATTCAAGAGCATTCAGCTTTTCAGAGAATTCGGAGTTTTCGTGAAAGCAGTGAAGATGGGTGTGCAAGCTTTTGACCGTTCCTTTGGTGAGCTTGAATTCATATTTCGGCTTTTCATTTGATTGGCACTCGAGACAAATTGCTGTAGTCTTGGACGTTTTTTTAAATAGGCCAATTTGCCAAATAAGACTCATTTGCATAAAATCTAAACAAAAAAGACATTATTTAATAATTATAAAGAAGCAAACATTAGAATTAAAAAATTCAACTTGAACATTGACAAAAAAAAATTAAAAACATTATGCCAAAAAGACATTTTCAAAGAAAAATGAACAAAAAGAAACATTTTTGGCTTGATTATAAAACCGGTCAAAACCGGTCCAAAAGGCCGGTTTCGGGGCCGGGTTGCATTTTTAAAAACGACCGGTTTCCGGGCCCGGTCTCTCAAAAACCGGTCAAACCGGAAAACCGGTCAAACCGGATTTTTCCAAAAATCACCGGTTCCGGTTTCCGGGCCCGGTAAAAACCGGTACCGGGCCCGGCCCGGTCCGGTCTCTAATATCCTCATGGGCATCTTGCCAATGAGAGTATTATTGGTGCAGGAAGCCTATCAATTCTTTGTCCCTGACAGCTCATGTAGTGAATGGTAGCGCTGATCTGAGCCCGGATTCGTGATCAGCGAGAGAAATTACAAAGAAAAAGAGAAACGACGAGATAGTACTAGGCTTTTCTCTGCACAGTGGAGTGACCCATAGTGTCTTCTTACAATCGTCATTTCAACGGGAACCGCCCACTTCGGCGCCGGCCTTTTCGGCGCCGTTGCTAACAACTTTTTTCCTGATCAACCAAATTAAAAATGTTTGTTATCATTCGATAGCTCTTCAGATTCTCTATTAGCCTGTAAAACTTCAAAAAATTTCGTCAGTTTACAAAAAAGTTATGGCCAAAAAACCTCAAAAATTAACTTTTTCTTGGCTTTTTCGGCGCCGCGTGGCATAACTTTCTTATTTTTGAATCATTCATTTCTATTTTTACATGTAAATATAGAGCACACATAGAGCTTTCAAATGATGCCAGATTGGCTAAAGCTAACTGACAAATAAAAAAGTTATAGCATTTCAAAATTTGCGGCGCCGAAATGGTTCGCGCCGAAGTGACCCCGACCCATTTCAACAATATAAGAATCATTTGTTTTTATTTTTTACATACAGTAGAAGCATGTCTTTAACAATAAATAAAAGCATCTCCTTAACGAGAAGTGGAAGAAATCTTACTTCAATCTCCGTAAATTGCTCTACCTTGGTTGGTAAGCAGCTTTTGTTTTCATCATGGATTATGAACAAAATTTAAGCCATCATTGAAGGAAAGGGCAATAATCGTGGGCAAATTGGTGCGTTTATCGTCGATGTGTGTTTTGGAAATTTCTTTTTGCATAGGCATGGCCGCAATGGACATTCGCTATTCTGAACTCACTCTATGCCAATTCGTGGATACCAATTCCTACACACTGTTGAGAATTCGGCTTAGTCTTTGTGAAATTGCAGAAGTAAAAACAATATTTGCAGAATTAAATGGTAATTTAAATATTTAGGCAGAATCCGCTTAGTGAGTTTAAGGGATTTATGTCTTTTCTGAATAGCATTTGCTTTAATTCAATTAAAAAAAAGTTCCACCGTTTAAGGGCGTTGAAAAATAAGACCCCAACGACGCGACCGCGATCCGCGATGCGCGATCCGCGATTCGCGGCGTTTTTTTTGCGCGATCCGCGATCCGCGACCGCGGCAATTTGAATCCGCGATGCGCGATCCGCGACCGCGGGATTTTTCTGTGCGCGGCGGGCCGCGCATTTTTTAGGGCAAAATTTTTATAAAGAAAATTTATTGAAGCGATTTTCTTTTTTGAATATTTAGATTTGAAGGTATAAAATTTTGAAAACGACCAAAATTCCAATTTTCTCGCGCATTTAAATGGAATATGCAATCAGAAAATATTTATACATTCATCGTTCATTTTATAGACAATTTTCCTCTTTGTAATTTAGACCAAATGACCAACGAAAAAGACTCTATTTGGTTTTATTTTGACAAAATTCACAATTCTTCTTATGCCAAATGTAAGATTGAGCTTAATAATCGCAAAAACCAACCTTTTTTTGTTGAAAATCTGTTAACAAATTGCACCCAAATTTTTAAAATTTCCCCCGGCGGCGCCTATCGGCACCGCCGGACCCCTTCTTTCCCAAAAGTTTTTTGAAAAAGCGCTCCGAAAAAAGTGATGTGGAAATCAAATCTGAATTTCTATTAATATTCGATGATTTAGTCCAAAAATGATTAATTGTTTGAAATAATTGAAGAAAATTTGTTTGAAAATTTTCATTAATTTAATTTATTAAATAAAAAACCAAATAATTTTGTATTATTTTCACTTGATATAAATTAAAATTTGAATTTTTTTTTAAATTTTTAAAATTTTTTTGAATTTTTAAAATTTCCCGGTTGGTCCCGGTTCCCGGTTTTTCTTGCGGTCCCGGTCCCGGTCCCGAAAAAAAATCGAGGTCCCGGTCCCGGCTTCTCAGGTCCCGGCAAGTCCCGGTCCCGGTTTTGGCAAAAATTCCCGGTCCCGTGGCACTCTACTTTTTTGTATGCAGGATTTATTTTGAATGACCTCCGAAAAAGTCTCTCGCATGAAAATCTCGAACGGCTTATTTTTCTTCATCATAATATTATCCTTTACAATTTTGATTATTGATAATATGGGAATTTTCTAATTATGCTTTTACAAATGTGCGATCCGCGGCGTTTTTTGCGCGATCCACGACCGCGGCAAATTGAATCCGCGATGCGCGATCCGCGACCGCGGGATTTTTTTTGCGCGATCCGCGATCCGCGACCGCGGCAAATTGAATCCGCGATGCGCGATCCGCGACCGCGGGATTTTTCTGTGCGCGCCCCACCCCTGCTGTGAATGCGATCCAATCGTTGACGCAACAGCTGCCATTGTCGTCATCATGGTCCGTGTGTTCGTCGTCGCTCAGCTCGACGAGTTCAATGTCCGTGCCGCCGATGTTGTCATCATTTTTGTCCAACCGTGCGATGCCGTCCAGCGCGCCCTGGTGGTCGGGGCACAGTGCCAACAATTGGCCAAACTTGGCACGAGCGTCCGCCAATTTCCCATCACGTTCAAGCCTAAAATGAAAATTTAATTAAAAAAAAAGGCGTAATGAAAAAAAATACTACTTTTACAACAGATTTAAGCAAAAAAGATTCATTTTTCATTGAAAAAACCGGAACAGGACAAGATTTCGCGGACAACATTTTTTTAGGGAAAATTTCGGCGAAAATTTGGAGGTGCAGCAAAAAAAAAAAATTTTTTTTTCATTCGCCATGGAAAAACGTCTCCCACCGCCGGAATACATTTTTAGGCTGTCGATGTAAAAGCCTTTAAAAAGACAATTATCAAAATATTCGGCCAATGTAAAACAAATGGGTTGTGCTTTATACACACTTAATATACATATAATTAGATGGCTAATTAGATAACAAAATACATTCATATACAAAGTGTAAAAGGCGTATATAAATCGATATTTGATTCTACAGTATCTGTCGCCAATTTTTTCATTGGCGACGAGAAGGCGGGTCAATCCCCGCCTATTGCACAAATGAACGGGACGGGACTCAATCGAAGCAAAAAGAATGAGGGATGTTCTTGGAGAAGATCGGGGCGAGTCCCGATTCATCAATTCATTCAAAATCGATCATTCCTAATTTTTGCCCCTTTTCCATCCAATTTCTCATATGCATTTCTCCATTTCGTACCATTCACATTTTGCCCGTTCCTTTGTCCCATTTTTGCCCCATCGCATCCCTTCACAATTCAAATCTTTCTCATCGGTTGGCTCATCTTCGGCCAACTTTGTGCTCAGATTTCCTTTCAGAATTTCTCACTTTTTACATCTGCCAATTCACATTCAATTTTTGTGCGCCCATTTCCTTTGTTCGCACTTCGCTTCTAGAATTTTCTGTCCGTTTTTTGTCTCTCTCACAATTTGTCCACGTGCATGGCCTTTTGCCCGCCCCCTTCGAAAATTGTCTATTTAAGCGCCCCCGGCCAAGGGGTCGCTCTCTTCTCTTGCTTCCACTCCCCTTCGCTTCATATTCGGTCTGCCTGTGACCAATTCCTCCAATTCCCCCGTCCCATCGCCCAATTCGATCAATTCGTCGCTTTTATTCATTATTCGTTTTGCTTTAATAAATTCGTGCTGAAACGGCTTGGAGGACTCGGAAAGGAGGGAAAAGCACCCTCCACACTCCATCACATTCGGCAAATTCTCGTGCGGGGCCAAACGGAGGCGCCCATTCACGTCTTGACCCCTTCCTTTCCTGGCAGCCCTCGTCGTTCTCCCCCAATCCTCCCGATCCCAGTTCCTTTCCCTTTGGCATTGGAGAATCCGGGAGTTGGCCCGGAGCGTCAGCGAATTTCAAGCAGTTCAGACTCCCGCAGCCGGAGTCTCGCGGATCGGTGTCAGTCTCCCGCCAGCCGGAGCAGCCGTAGGGACGGGGCGAATTCCCGTCGTCGACGAAACCAAGCAGGGCAGAGAAGGAAGGAAGAGCCGAGCGGTGCCAAACCGTCCACCGAAGGGCAGGCCCGTTCGTCGCCGCTAATCCCACCAGCCGGAGAAGCGCGCATCGCCGGAGTCAGTCTCCCGCCAGCCGGAGCATCCACAGGAGGAGACGGGAGTCGAAACCCGTGCTCATCAAGTCGAGAGCGAACGTCACGAAGTTCGAGCAGTTCAGATTCCCGCAGCCGGAGTCTCGCGGTTCGGTCTCAGTCTCCCGCCAGCCGGAGCATCCGCCGCAGGAAACGGGAGTCAAAACCCGTTTCATCGAGTCAAGAGCGAAGAGCAACTCCCGCCCGTTCGGAGCAGCTCAAAGGGTCGGACAAGCCCCCTTCACAACCAATCTTGTCGAGCAACTCCCGCCCGTTCGGAGCTGCTCAAAGGGGTCCGACAAGCCCTTCACCAAAATCTTGTCGGTGGTGCCGTTAAGCAACCAGCAAATCGCTGCACATTCCATAAAGCACCAGTCAACTTTGTCACCCCTCCCCCCTCCCATTCTCGTCCCCCTTTGGCGCTGATCGGATCGGTCAGCAGCATCAGACCCATCAAAACGAACGGCAAAAAGGGCGCCATTCCCTTTACGGCACAGCGAGCGGAGTGAGCAGAGGAAAAAGGGACGAGAGCGGTGAAGAGGAGCGGGAACCAATCCCGCCTCAGCTGGGCCAAGCCGCATTTGGCCAAAGCCCGCCCGAAAAAAAGATTGGCGACAAACTGGTGCCGTAGCAGGGGCATCTGCAACGACAAATCGATCGGTCAGGCAAAGACCAGAGACTTCAAATTCGAGAAGCTAACGGCAAACTGGTGCCGCTAACAGGGGCAACTGCAGCCACCAACAATCGGTCTACGAGCGACCAACGAGCACGAATTCGAGAAGCTAACGGCAAACTGGTGCCGTTAGCAGGGGGCTCCAGCGAAACATCTCGGTCGACGAACGGAACAGGCGGAAACGAAAAATGCAACGACTCGAATTCGAGGACGGGAGCGAAAGCAACATGGACCCAGCGAATGAGGGCCATCGCAACGGCGCACAGCACGACGAAAATGTGCAGGACGGGGATGGTACCGTCGCTTCAACGAACGAAGAGCAACAAAAAATTGCCAGAGTAAACGAAGCAACGAGAGGAAGCAACATGGCGACAGGCGTGGCGACAAATCAGCAAGGGATGCTACCCTTCCCATCACGCAATTTGCGGAGTGTATCCATCCCGGTACGGACAGCGCGGGACAGAATCGAGAGAGCATCCGGGACTCTCGCCGCTCGAATTGCGGAGGCTCGAGAAGTGATCGACCAAGACCTTACCGAAGGGGAGGCAGGCTACCAAGCAGCGCGACTTTTGGCCATGGAGAGAGGACTCAAGGAGGCAACTCAAATCTTCCAAGGACATTTCGAGATTGGAATGGCAGCAGCGGGAGCAGAACCCGCAGGTCACCAGGACTTCTTCTACGACATACTGACAGCGCCACTGCCGGCTGCAACGAAAGAGTTGCAGTTGCGAAACCATCCAACACCAGCTGAACTGCTTCAAATTGCGGACGAGCACATCGGAGACTTAAGGACGATGCGACAGGCACTCGAGGATGAAGAAGAAGCAATCGCGCGGTCTCGATTGAGCGGGTCATTCGGGACCAACAACAGCCATCCGGTGGGGGACGACCCACCTCCACTCGAAAATCGGAACATGGAAGAATGGGAGAGATCCTTCCAAGTGGCGGCCAAACGATGGCAAAATGACGGACAAGGTGTACAGCAACACAAACGAAGACCAATGGAACGAGTCGCGACACCCGTCATGCCGAATTTGGATGGGATTTTTCAGCGGCGTGCCAAGGTACCATCCGTCGCCAGCATGAGAGTGACGAACCCAGCGCGAGAATGGATCAATCGAAATCGAGACGAGATGGGGGCGTTTCCCCCAGCAACAGCCCATCGGCCGGCACTGATGCAACCAAAAATCGAAAAGCAGCAGGCTCACGTGAACGACGACTATCGGGAGCGTCAGACATACCCGATTCGACGGCATGCTCGAGACGAGGGAGAACATGATCGGAAGCACGGAAGGGACGAGATCACGGGAATGACAACATTCGAGACTGTTCGGCTGCAACCGCCGACCTTTTCCGGAAAGCCCGAGGATTGGACGACATTTTGGGCCTATTTCAAGCGAGCTGTGGACGACAAACCCATTCCCGGGTTTGAAAAACAATTGCATCTTCTGCGCTGCTTAAAGGAGGGATCACCAGCCCGGCGGGCTGTCGAAGTCTACCCTCCCTCCGACGGCAACTACCCGGTGGTTGTGCACCTGTTAAAAGAGCGATTCGGCGACACTGACGATTTACAGCGGGCAATTCGGGCCCGGCTTCTTCACTTGCCACCGGCAAAGGACAATGTGAACAGCCTGACGACGATGATCGACGAATTTGAGCGGTGCGTGTGCCAACTCCCGACCACGTAATCCCAGAACTTTCGAATGCCGATCATTATTTGAGGTTGCGTTGTCTGTGTGATGGTTCGCGGGTCGCTATCGGGTGTTGCTCCCGACTCGATGAGTTCTGTTCTGATTGGCGTACAGATCTGAGGTACTTCGGACACCTCAATGCTCTCCCATTTGCCGTCGGTCCGTTTGAGTCGTAGGCGATAAGTTGCTGACCGAATCCGCTGCTTCTTTCCTCCGAACACTTGAACTGTAAGCGGCCGCTTGTCGATGGGTTGCGGTCCGAGTTGTTGAATTAGCTCCGTATCTGCGCCGTCGACATGGCTTCCCGGGTCAAGCAACAAAGTTGTTTGGCACTCGTCTTCGCCTTCCTCTGCAGCTGCGATCACTCTGCATATCATTTGCTGGGCCGGGAGTCGGCTTCCGAAAGTGGTAAAAGCTCGTTGTTCCCCGGCATTCATATCGAACTCGTCTCGATTGTTCTGCTCGTCTCGTACTGCAGTGAAGTGAGATGGTCGATCCATCCCACTGATCAGCGTCGCATGGTTCTTTGCCCTTCGTTCGTGCTCAGTGAAGGATCGGGATTGGCCACCCGATATTCTCTTCCAGCACAGAAGCCAATGATGGTCGTCTTTTCGGCATGCGTTGCACCGGTTTACTCGTTGGCATTGTTTGAATAAGTGATCGGAGCTCATACAGCGCAAGCATCGTTTCTGCTCAATGAGTGGGAGGGATTTCAAAAAAATAAAACAATATAAATATATAAAATGTTATATAAATCATTAAAATTTAGTAAATTTAACAACCCTTGTGCTCAAAAATTTCTATGTTCTTGAAAATTAAAAAGTTTTTATATGGAAACCTGGCATTCTTATTATTTAGTCAATTCTTACGGTTGTTTAAACGTAGAATTAAACATGTACTGGTTATGGACTTAGACCCTGAATACCGTCTTAGTTGGGCCCGAAATGACAAGAGACCCGTCTAAATGCTCTTTGGAAACGGTTCCCGACCTGCTTGAACTTCCAGTCCCGTCTGATCACGTTCTGTTTTGTGATCAATGCGTACTTCCGGGTCTTTCATTGCTGCCAATGCTGACTCTGCTGACCGCATGCACCTTACTTGCGCCGCCACCGCTCTCCTGAACTCGCGCACTGACCATTTCGATCCCATCATGCTTTCTCTGATCCGCAATTCCGTGAGCACTCGCACCGGCAATTTTGCCTCCAGCAATGGGCCAAATGAGTCGTCGTCCACGTTCACGCGCATGTGATTGACACCGTGTTTGGACAAGTTTTGTGCGGCGAAGGCACCCAAGCGAGCAGCGGGGCAACTCCCGCGGCATCAATCCTAACATCGAACTTCGTGACGTTCGCTCTCGACTTGATGAGCACGGGTTTCGACTCCCGTCTCCTCCTGTGGATGCTCCGGCTGGCGGGAGACTGACTCCGGCGATGCGCGCTTCTCCGGCTGGTGGGATTAGCGGCGACGAACGGGCCTGCCCTTCGGTGGACGGTTTGGCACCGCTCGGCTCTTCCTTCCTTCTCTGCCCTGCTTGGTTTCGTCGACGACGGGAATTCGCCAGTGGGAGATATAATTTGGGGCGTGCAAAAAGCATCTATTGGCCGCTAAGCGATCCTCATAGTTTAGGAATATGAGAATTTGGAAATGAACAAATAATTAATTTAAAAACGATATTGTTTAAATTTAATTTAAATGCGATATTTTTATTTACATGCTTGTGATTTTTTATAAGATTTTTGTTAAATGTTATAATTCTAAAAAAATAATTTTCGAGTTGTCGCTCTTGCTGCTCTGAACAAACTGTGTGAATACTCGCCTAACAGCACTTATTATGGCTAAATTTAATAGAAAAATCCTTTCGGTTCTTCTCTTCCACTTTCTGTTCCTCTTCCACTTTCTCTTCCATTTTCTGTTCCACTTCCTCTTCCACTTTCTGTTCCTCTTCCACTTTCTCTTCCTCTTCCATTCTTTCTATTCCTCTTCCACTTCCTCTTCCACTTTCTGTTCCTCTTCCACTTTCTTCCATTTTCTGTTCCACTTTCTCTTCCATTTTCGCGTCCACTTTCTATTCCTCTTCCACTTCCACTTCCACTTTCTATTCCTCTTCCACTTCCTCTTCCACTTTCTGTTCCTCTTCCACTTTCTCTTCCATTTTCTGTTCCACTTTCTATTCCTCTTCATTTTCTGTTCCACTTTCTATTCCACTTCCTCTTCCATTTTCTGTCCCACTTTCTATTCCTCTTCCACTTTCTGTTCCTCTTCCAATTTCTCTTCCATTTTCTGTTCCTCTTTTTGTTTCTCTTCCTCTTCCCCTTTCTGTTCCTCTTCCGCTTTCTCGAGCTCAGATCCGTAATCAGCGTATTTTTTACATGAATTGATGAATCGGGACTCGCCCCGATCTTCTCCAAGAACATCCCTCATTCTTTTTGCTTCGATTGAGTCCCGTCCCGTTCATTTGTGCAATAGGCGGGGATTGACCCGCCTTCTCGTCGCCAATGAAAAAATTGGCGACAGATACTGTAGAATCAAATATCGATTTATATACGCCTTTTACACTTTGTATATGAATGTATTTTGTTATCTAATTAGCCATCTAATTATATGTATATTAAGTGTGTATAAAGCACAACCCATTTGTTTTACATTGGCCGAATATTTTGATAATTGTCTTTTTAAAGGCTTTTACATCGACAGCCTAAAAATGTATTCCGGCGGTGGGAGACGTTTTTCCATGGCGAATAAAGACGGAAATTGTGGTAAAGATGACTTGCGACTGTGCGCTATCGTCGGTCGGTCGCATGTGCTCGGCACGAAGCCCAACGCGAAAACAGCGGCAGTGACAGAGGTCAGCAGAAATGGGACGAAAGTGGGGACGGGGAAATCGTTGGAATTTTCAGGAAATTAAGAAAATCTCAACCGCAATTTGGCATTTTTACTGATCCAAACAATTTTAGAGCGGGTTGCCGCAGTTCTTTTCCGCGTCATTGACACCGTCCCAATTGGATGCCACTGCCGACTTTTCTGGTGTCACCGTTGACTTTTTCTTCACCGAAAATGGCGACAGTGTGTTACTGTCCATTTTATTTGTCTCCGTCAATTTCTCCGTCGTGGGAAAACGCTTTGAAGACGATGGCGACGTGCCGCCGGAGGAAGTCATTTTCTTGCGGTACAGTTTTTGTTTTCTCGCATAAATTAACTGCTCTGCTTAATGAGTGGTCGCAATTTCACTCCATGGAGTTGGGCCCGGGGCTCTCAAAACACTACAAACAAAAGCCTTGTTTTTATCGGCAGCTTAAAAATGTATTCTGGCGGTGGGAGACGTTCGTCAATGGTGCACAAAGACGGAAATAATGGCGACGACTTCGGCGGTGGGAGACGTTTTTCCATGGCGAATAAAGACGGAAGTTGTGGCGAAGACGACGCGCGACTGTGCGCTATCGTCGGTCGGTCGCATGTGCTCGGCACGGAACCCAACGCAAAAGCAGCGGCAGTGACGGAGGTCAGCAGAAATGGGAGGGAAATGCCGAAAATTGCTCAAAAATAAAACATTCGATTTTTTTAAACAGAATAATGCCTTTGACCTCGCGATGACGAAAACTCCGCGCAAATTTCCGAATGTGGAGGCGGATGAGTCGAGCGTGTTCCCAGCGGACTTCCCTTGCGAATTTAAGCTGGACGTAGGGGCATTGGCCAAACTTTTGGTAAGCATTCTTACATTTGACTTTTAATAATTATTCTAATGTATAATTCACGGAAAATTTTTGCAGTTTTGAGCGGAACAAAATAAATTTAGAGCGACTTGCCGCAGTCGTATTCCGCGACATTGCCATCGCCCCAATTGGATGCCGACTTTTTCTTCACCGCATACAGCGACAACGACGTGTTGCCTCCGTTTGACGCGCTTCCGCCCGCGGTGCAATGTCGAAAATTTTTTGCCGACCTTCGCCCGTTGGACCGAATTTTGGCACGGGTTGTGCGTCCGGGTGTTGCCGTCCTTCACGTGGAGTTGGTGTGCATGTTGAGCCGCTTTCGGCGCACTTTGCTCACCTTTATGAAGGGCCGATTGGTGCGTCCTTTTTAAAGGGAAATGAGTTGACAGAAAGGAGAGAGAGAGACGTCAAATTAAATAAGAGTCCATTTTGCCTAAAGAAGGAGGGAGGGACATGAGAGAAGGAGGAAAAGGAAGAAGCAAAAGGGTGAATGAACCAATAAGGGGGAAGAGGCGGAACGGAGGGGTTGACAAAGGTGGAGGAAGGGGGGGAGAAATGAGAGACGCGTGGAGAGGGAGAGAAAGTGAGGATGAAGTTGTCCAAAAAACGGAAGGGAAAGAGAGGGGGGGGGATAATCTCTGACTGCTGATTGTGAGTGATTGTTCCAAAATGAACGAATTTGCGAATCTAGAGCTCATTATTTTGAAAATTAGAGTTGATCACTTTGGGATTGTTTTGTGTTTTCTTATGAAACATACAAATTTAGAAGATGCAAGCACACGACAGTGACGACAGCGGCATTGAGGAACCTGACAACGTGCAAGGAGTCGTGCAAGAAGGGCAAGAAGGGCAAGGAGTCGTGCAAGAAGGGCAAGGAGAGGAATTGGTAGAAGTAAGTTTTGCGAATTTCCTCATTCTTTTGGTGCCCCGACATTTGCGGCCCCCAGCCGAAAACCACTTGCGTCTCCGACTTTTGCGGCCAATTTCTTAAGGGTCATTTTCCGATTCATTTCACAAATTGTGCTTGCTCAAGACCCCATCAGAGCCTAAGTTTTTTTATTTCTACCAATCCTGGATTCCTATATCGATCAGTCGATACTGTAGAGCTCCGAGGTGTCCCAATAATGTTTCGTTCCTATTTTCACATTGTCGTAATGCAAAATCAACTTTTTGATCCCTCTTCATTTTCCACATTTTTTTTCTTTCTTGTTTCAGTTAGGGGAAAATAATTTGATAAAAGGTGAAAGGAATATGTTTGATTATTTTTTATCGAGTAATTGACTTGAACTTAGTAAAATGTGCTGAATTTACACCTGAGTAAGTCTAATTTTGGTTTGGGCTGAAATTTCGGAATGACCCTTAAGAAATGGCCGCAAAAGTCGGAGGCGCAAATGTCGAGACATGATTCGTTTTTGGGAGCAGCTTCCCCCCGCCCCCCCCCATATCAGTCCCCGTTTTGTTTCTCCTCGAAAATTGATTTCTCAAACCCAAAAATTATATTGAAAAGTTGAAGTTTTACAAAATTTCAACAAAAAACTGAAAATCTTTTGCTACAAAGTATGATGAATTACAGGTTTTTCCAAAAATTTGCCTAAAACTCATGTCTTTTTGAAACTTATAAAATTTTCACGAATATAAGGATGGGTAATAAAATTTCTAATTTATTAATTTCTAAATTTTTTGAGACTATCTTTTTTACGTCACGGTCAATGTTTGCGGCTTGCTTTCTTTTTCAAAATCTCGAAAAGGCTTTTTATTTTTTTAATTTACCAATTAAATTTTCTTTTTTTTTTAAAATTTTTCAGTTCCCCGTGGCATTTTCCCTCCCATTTCTGCTGACCTCTGTCACTGCCGCTGTTTTCGCGTTGGGCTTCGTGCCGAGCACATGCGACCGACCGACGATAGCGCACAGTCGCAAGTCATCTTTACCACGCAAAATCAACAACAAAAGCGAAATTTTCGCTTTTTGCTTATTTTTGACATAATTTTAGACTGCCAATGTAAACAAGTTTTGAAAATTAAATTTTGAATTTCAATGTAACTGAATCAACAAATTTTAAGTTAGTTTCGCAATTCAACAATTATTTTCTTGCGTTCAAAAAACATTTGAAATGGCAAGAAACAGATCGTCTTAAAATTGCAAACGGGCATAAAATATGGACCAAAATGCCAAAATATGGAAAAATGGACATAAATCGCGAAATATGGAAAAATATGGATATAGAAATCCTTCCTAGAAGCTTCAAACCAAGCTAAAAACATGTTTTTCGTTCCTCTTCGTCCTCGCCCTCGGGCACATTTTTCTCGCCCTCCGCCTCCTCTTTGTCCTCGGCCACAGTTATGCCCCCCGCCTCCTCTTCGTCCTCGCCTTCCTTGGGCTTTTCCTTGCCGCTCTTCTCCTCTTGTTGTTGGCTGCCCGCTGCGGCTTGTCCAATCGCCTAGAATTCAGGACTTTTTTAAATTTTTTTTTTCAAAAAACATTAAAATCATTATATGCCTTTTTATTGACAATATTTTGAAACAAATACCGGTCCGACCAACTGCTGAAGCGCCTCCTGAAAATTGAAACGCTTTTTAATCTTTTTACTAAACATGAAAAATCCCCCAGCTACTTTTTTAATTTATATCTTGCAACTAAAACCTGCAACTGGCTAATCTGACCCTGCTGTTGTGTAGCCAGATTCAAGAGTGCTCCAACATGGTTGTTCAAGTTGACGACTTGGTTGTTCAAGTTGACAACTTGGTTGTTCAAGTTTACGACTTGATTCTGGAGCAGGGCATGATCATCTTGGACATTGTCGACTTGAGCCGCTAGCTCCCCAATATCAAAATCAATTTGTCCGACCTGAAATAAATTTCATCAAAAAATGAAACCGAAAATAACCTTTTTGAAAAAACGTTTGTGCCCTTTTTTCATTAGAGGAAACAAATTTGTTATTATCTTAATACAAGAAATAAAAAATAAGTTAATGCTATAAAAATGGGAAATCAGTCAATAGATTTAATTGAAGCAATTTGTCGATTAGAATAATTTTTGGCGGAGAATACTTTGGAATGAACGGACCCGGGACTGAAGTGACCCAAAAAGGATAAATAATACGGCTAATTTAATTTTTCGTTCATTTTGAAAAAGAAAGCAAGCCGCAAACATTGACCGTGACGTAAAAAAGATAGTCTCAAAAAATTTAGAAATTAATAAATTAGAAATTTTATTACCCATCCTTATATTCGTGAAAATTTTATAAGTTTCAAAAAGACATGAGTTTTAGGCAAATTTTTGGAAAAACCTGTAATTCATCATACTTTGTAGCAAAAGATTTTCAGTTTTTTGTTGAAATTTTGTAAAACTTCAACTTTTCAATATAATTTTTGGGTTTGAGAAATCAATTTTCGAGGAGAAACAAAACGGGGACTGATATGGGGGGGGGAAGCTGCTCCCAAAAACGAATCATGTCTCGACATTTGCGCCTCCGACTTTTGCGGCCATTTCTTAAGGGTCATTCCGAAATTTCAGCCCAAACCAAAATTAGACTTACTCAGGTGTAAATTCAGCACATTTTACTAAGTTCAAGTCAATTACTCGATAAAAAATAATCAAACATATTCCTTTCACCTTTTATCAAATTATTTTCCCCTAACTGAAACAAGAAAGAAAAAAAATGTGGAAAATGAAGAGGGATCAAAAAGTTGATTTTGCATTACGACAATGTGAAAATAGGAACGAAACATTATTGGGACACCTCGGAGCTCTACAGTATCGACTGATCGATATAGGAATCCAGGATTGGTAGAAATAAAAAAACTTAGGCTCTGATGGGGTCTTGAGCAAGCACAATTTGTGAAATGAATCGGAAAATGACCCTTAAGAAATTGGCCGCAAAAGTCGGAGACGCAAGTGGTTTTCGGCTGGGGGCCGCAAATGTCGGGGCACCAAAAGAATGAGGAAATTCGCAAAACGGATTCGTGATGATGGGCATGGTTATGGTTACGGCCATCCATCTGACAGAAAATAAAAAAAAATAAATAAATAAATCACTAAAGTCAGCCCGAACTACAAAATGAGAAGAAACAGTTTGCCTGTGACAATAAATAATTGACTCAAAATCGATTAGGAATCGTTTATTATTAATTACCAAAATAATGTATTATTTAGTTTAAACAATATTTATTCACCAAAATATTTCTGAAAAAAGGAACAAGACAATGGAAAATGGAAATTGAGATGGGTGGGTAACAAAATAATAGGAGAAATGAAAAGAACAATATGAAACTAAAAAACAACAGGGTAAAATGTAAATCATTTATTTTTTTCAAATCGTTTTTTCAACTTTCTTAGCGCGTTTTCATACAACTGTATGCATTCTTCGTTAAAGCGACTTTTTCTTCACCGCATACAGCGACAACGACGTGTTGCCTCCGTTTGACGCGCTTCCGCCCGCGGTGCAATGTCGAAAATTTTTTGCCGACCTTCGCCCGTTGGACCGAATTTTGGCACGGGTTGTGCGTCCGGGTGTTGCCGTCCTTCACGTGGAGTTGGTGTGCATGTTGAGCCGCTTTCGGCGCACTTTGCTCACCTTTATGAAGGGCCGATTGGTGCGTCCTTTTTAAAGGGAAATGAGTTGACAGAAAGGAGAGAGAGAGACGTCAAATTAAATAAGAGTCCATTTTGCCTAAAGAAGGAGGGAGGGACATGAGAGAAGGAGGAAAAGGAAGAAGCAAAAGGGTGAATGAACCAATAAGGGGGAAGAGGCGGAACGGAGGGGTTGACAAAGGTGGAGGAAGGGGGGGAGAAATGAGAGACGCGTGGAGAGGGAGAGAAAGTGAGGATGAAGTTGTCCAAAAAACGGAAGGGAAAGAGAGGGGGGGGGGATAATCTCTGACTGCTGATTGTGAGTGATTGTTCCAAAATGAACGAATTTGCGAATCTAGAGCTCATTATTTTGAAAATTAGAGTTGATCACTTTGGGATTGTTTTGTGTTTTCTTATGAAACATACAAATTTAGAAGATGCAAGCACACGACAGTGACGACAGCGGCATTGAGGAACCTGACAACGTGCAAGGAGTCGTGCAAGAAGGGCAAGAAGGGCAAGGAGTCGTGCAAGAAGGGCAAGGAGAGGAATTGGTAGAAGTAAGTTTTGCGAATTTCCTCATTCTTTTGGTGCCCCGACATTTGCGGCCCCCAGCCGAAAACCACTTGCGTCTCCGACTTTTGCGGCCAATTTCTTAAGGGTCATTTTCCGATTCATTTCACAAATTGTGCTTGCTCAAGACCCCATCAGAGCCTAAGTTTTTTTATTTCTACCAATCCTGGATTCCTATATCGATCAGTCGATACTGTAGAGCTCCGAGGTGTCCCAATAATGTTTCGTTCCTATTTTCACATTGTCGTAATGCAAAATCAACTTTTTGATCCCTCTTCATTTTCCACATTTTTTTTCTTTCTTGTTTCAGTTAGGGGAAAATAATTTGATAAAAGGTGAAAGGAATATGTTTGATTATTTTTTATCGAGTAATTGACTTGAACTTAGTAAAATGTGCTGAATTTACACCTGAGTAAGTCTAATTTTGGTTTGGGCTGAAATTTCGGAATGACCCTTAAGAAATGGCCGCAAAAGTCGGAGGCGCAAATGTCGAGACATGATTCGTTTTTGGGAGCAGCTTCCCCCCCCCCCCCATATCAGTCCCCGTTTTGTTTCTCCTCGAAAATTGATTTCTCAAACCCAAAAATTATATTGAAAAGTTGAAGTTTTACAAAATTTCAACAAAAAACTGAAAATCTTTTGCTACAAAGTATGATGAATTACAGGTTTTTCCAAAAATTTGCCTAAAACTCATGTCTTTTTGAAACTTATAAAATTTTCACGAATATAAGGATGGGTAATAAAATTTCTAATTTATTAATTTCTAAATTTTTTGAGACTATCTTTTTTACGTCACGGTCAATGTTTGCGGCTGCTTTTTTTTGCTCAAGGTTTCCATGAGAGAGGAGAGCCTTCGACTGGTTTGTCTGAAACAAATCATTTCCGTCGTCAGATATACGACAAACTTCTTGCCCTCCCATTTCTGCTGACCTCTGTCACTGCCGCTGTTTTCGCGTTGGGCTTCGTGCCGAGCACATGCGACCGACCGACGATAGCGCACAGTCGCAAGTCATCTTTACCACAATTTCCGTCTTTATTCGCCATGGAAAAACGTCTCCCATCGCCAGAATACATTTTTAGACTGCCAATGTAAACAAGTTTTGAAAATTAAATTTTGAATTTCAATGTAACTGAATCAACAAATTTTAAGTTAGTTTCGCAATTCAACAATTATTTTCTTGCGTTCAAAAAACATTTGAAATGGCAAGAAACAGATCGTCTTAAAATTGCAAACGGGGGTGCTTCGTTTTCGGCTCTCCATCGCTGGTTCCCTCATCTTCGCCCTCAGCCACAGTTTTTTCGCCCCCCGCCTCCTCTTCGTCCTCGCCTTCGCCCTCGGCCACAGTTTTTTCGCCCTCCGCCTCCTCTTCGTCCTCGCCCTCGGGCACATTTTTCTCGCCCTCCGCCTCCTCTTTGTCCTCGGCCACAGTTATGCCCCCCGCCTCCTCTTCGTCCTCGCCTTCCTTGGGCTTTTCCTTGCCGCTCTTCTCCTCTTGTTGTTGGCTGCCCGCTGCGGCTTGTCCAATCGCCTAGAATTCAGGACTTTTTTAAATTTTTTTTTTCAAAAAACATTAAAATCATTATATGCCTTTTTATTGACAATATTTTGAAACAAATACCGGTCCGACCAACTGCTGAAGCGCCTCCTGAAAATTGAAACGCTTTTTAATCTTTTTACTAAACATGAAAAATCCCCCAGCTACTTTTTTAATTTATATCTTGCAACTAAAACCTGCAACTGGCTAATCTGACCCTGCTGTTGTGTAGCCAGATTCAAGAGTGCTCCAACATGGTTGTTCAAGTTGACGACTTGGTTGTTCAAGTTGACAACTTGGTTGTTCAAGTTTACGACTTGATTCTGGAGCAGGGCATGATCATCTTGGACATTGTCGACTTGAGCCGCTAGCTCCCCAATATCAAAATCAATTTGTCCGACCTGAAATAAATTTCATCAAAAAATGAAACCGAAAATAACCTTTTTGAAAAAACGTTTGTGCCCTTTTTTCATTAGAGGAAACAAATTTGTTATTATCTTAATACAAGAAATAAAAAATAAGTTAATGCTATAAAAATGGGAAATCAGTCAATAGATTTAATTGAAGCAATTTGTCGATTAGAATAATTTTTGGCGGAGAATACTTTGGAATGAACGGACCCGGGACTGAAGTGACCCAAAAAGGATAAATAATACGGCTAATTTAATTTTTCGTTCATTTTGAAAAAGAAAGCAAGCCGCAAACATTGACCGTGACGTAAAATAGATAGTCTCAAAAAATTTAGAAATTAATAAATTAGAAATTTTATTACCCATCCTTATATTCGTGAAAATTTTATAAGTTTCAAAAAGACATGAGTTTTAGGCAAATTTTTGGAAAAACCTGTAATTCATCATACTTTGTAGCAAAAGATTTTCAGTTTTTTGTTGAAATTTTGTAAAACTTCAACTTTTCAATATAATTTTTGGGTTTGAGAAATCAATTTTCGAGGAGAAACAAAACGGGGACTGATATGGGGGGGGGGGGAAGCTGCTCCCAAAAACGAATCATGTCTCGACATTTGCGCCTCCGACTTTTGCGGCCATTTCTTAAGGGTCATTCCGAAATTTCAGCCCAAACCAAAATTAGACTTACTCAGGTGTAAATTCAGCACATTTTACTAAGTTCAAGTCAATTACTCGATAAAAAATAATCAAACATATTCCTTTCACCTTTTATCAAATTATTTTCCCCTAACTGAAACAAGAAAGAAAAAAAATGTGGAAAATGAAGAGGGATCAAAAAGTTGATTTTGCATTACGACAATGTGAAAATAGGAACGAAACATTATTGGGACACCTCGGAGCTCTACAGTATCGACTGATCGATATAGGAATCCAGAATTGGTAGAAATAAAAAAACTTAGGCTCTGATGGGGTCTTGAGCAAGCACAATTTGTGAAATGAATCGGAAAATGACCCTTAAGAAATTGGCCGCAAAAGTCGGAGACGCAAGTGGTTTTCGGCTGGGGGCCGCAAATGTCGGGGCACCAAAAGAATGAGGAAATTCGCAAAACTTACTTCTACCAATTCCTCTCCTTGCCCTTCTTGCACGACTCCTTGCCCTTCTTGCCCTTCTTGCACGACTCCTTGCACGTTGTCAGGTTCCTCAATGCCGCTGTCGTCACTGTCGTGTGCTTGCATCTTCTAAATTTGTATGTTTCATAAGAAAACACAAAACAATCCCAAAGTGATCAACTCTAATTTTCAAAATAATGAGCTCTAGATTCGCAAATTCGTTCATTTTGGAACAATCACTCACAATCAGCAGTCAGAGATTATCCCCCCCCCTCTCTTTCCCTTCCGTTTTTTGGACAACTTCATCCTCACTTTCTCTCCCTCTCCACGCGTCTCTCATTTCTCCCCCCCTTCCTCCACCTTTGTCATTGCCGCAGTCGTATTCCGCGACATTGCCATCGCCCCAATTGGACGCCGACTTTTTCTTCACCGCATACAGCGACAACGACGTGTTGCCTCCGTTTGACGCGCTTCCGCCCGCGGTGCAATGTCGAAAATTTTTTGCCGACCTTCGCCCGTTGGACCGAATTTTGGCACGGGTTGTGCGTCCGGGTGTTGCCGTCCTTCACGTGGAGTTGGTGTGCATGTTGAGCCGCTTTCGGCGCACTTTGCTCACCTTTATGAAGGGCCGATTGGTGCGTCTGAAAATACATAATCGACTCGAAAAACGTGGGGTTTGAACCTTTCTCGAATTTGGGTATAAGTTGGGAATTGATAGGGTTAGAGCTAGGGATTGAGAAATGGATTTATACCAGTAACAACAACCAAACATCGGGAAATATATTGTACGAAAAAATGCCGTCAAAATCTGGGATGTATCCTACCCTTTTAGTTTACCTGAATGTTCGGAGTTTGTTTTTGCTGCTGTTGGCCAAATGGGGCGAGTTGCTGTTGTTTACGTAATATTCCATTGATAAGATCAATAATCTAACAAAAGCATTCCAAAATGAACGAATTTGCGAATCTAGAGCTCATTATTTTGAAAATTAGAGTTGATCACTTTGGGATTGTTTTGTGTTTTCTTATGAAACATACAAATTTAGAAGATGCAAGCACACGACAGTGACGACAGCGGCATTGAGGAACCTGACAACGTGCAAGGAGTCGTGCAAGAAGGGCAAGAAGGGCAAGGAGTCGTGCAAGAAGGGCAAGGAGAGGAATTGGTAGAAGTAAGTTTTGCGAATTTCCTCATTCTTTTGGTGCCCCGACATTTGCGGCCCCCAGCCGAAAACCACTTGCGTCTCCGACTTTTGCGGCCAATTTCTTAAGGGTCATTTTCCGATTCATTTCACAAATTGTGCTTGCTCAAGACCCCATCAGAGCCTAAGTTTTTTTATTTCTACCAATCCTGGATTCCTATATCGATCAGTCGATACTGTAGAGCTCCGAGGTGTCCCAATAATGTTTCGTTCCTATTTTCACATTGTCGTAATGCAAAATCAACTTTTTGATCCCTATTGCAGCAAAATTTAACAAATACTGGCGTATGGGACTGACGTTTTGTTTGGTGAATTTTTAGGTTTTAGATAAATTTTCATAATTGACCAAATGTTAAGAAAATTAAGGAAAAAATATTTATTTAATTAATAGTCTGAGTAAGTCTAATTTTGGTTTGGGCTGAAATTTCGGAATGACCCTTAAGAAATGGCCGCAAAAGTCGGAGGCGCAAATGTCGAGACATGATTCGTTTTTGGGAGCAGCTTCCCCCCCCCCCCATATCAGTCCCCGTTTTGTTTCTCCTCGAAAATTGATTTCTCAAACCCAAAAATTATATTGAAAAGTTGAAGTTTTACAAAATTTCAACAAAAAACTGAAAATCTTTTGCTACAAAGTATGATGAATTACAGGTTTTTCCAAAAATTTGCCTAAAACTCATGTCTTTTTGAAACTTATAAAATTTTCACGAATATAAGGATGGGTAATAAAATTTCTAATTTATTAATTTCTAAATTTTTTGAGACTATCTTTTTTACGTCACGGTCAATGTTTGCGGCTTGCTTTCTTTTTCAAAATCTCGAAAAGGCTTTTTATTTTTTTAATTTACCAATTAAATTTTCTTTTTTTTTTTAAATTTTTCAGTTCCCCGTGGCATTTTCCCTCCCATTTCTGCTGACCTCTGTCACTGCCGCTGTTTTCGCGTTGGGCTTCGTGCCGAGCACATGCGACCGACCGACGATAGCGCACAGTCGCAAGTCATCTTTACCACAATTTCCGTCTTTATTCGCCATGGAAAAACGTCTCCCATCGCCAGAATACATTTTTAGACTGCCAATGTAAACAAGTTTTGAAAATTAAATTTTGAATTTCAATGTAACTGAATCAACAAATTTTAAGTTAGTTTCGCAATTCAACAATTATTTTCTTGCGTTCAAAAAACATTTGAAATGGCAAGAAACAGATCGTCTTAAAATTGCAAACGGGGGTGCTTCGTTTTCGGCTCTCCATCGCTGGTTCCCTCATCTTCGCCCTCAGCCACAGTTTTTTCGCCCCCCGCCTCCTCTTCGTCCTCGCCTTCGCCCTCGGCCACAGTTTTTTCGCCCTCCGCCTCCTCTTCGTCCTCGCCCTCGGGCACATTTTTCTCGCCCTCCGCCTCCTCTTTGTCCTCGGCCACAGTTATGCCCCCCGCCTCCTCTTCGTCCTCGCCTTCCTTGGGCTTTTCCTTGCCGCTCTTCTCCTCTTGTTGTTGGCTGCCCGCTGCGGCTTGTCCAATCGCCTAGAATTCAGGACTTTTTTAAATTTTTTTTTTCAAAAAACATTAAAATCATTATATGCCTTTTTATTGACAATATTTTGAAACAAATACCGGTCCGACCAACTGCTGAAGCGCCTCCTGAAAATTGAAACGCTTTTTAATCTTTTTACTAAACATGAAAAATCCCCCAGCTACTTTTTTAATTTATATCTTGCAACTAAAACCTGCAACTGGCTAATCTGACCCTGCTGTTGTGTAGCCAGATTCAAGAGTGCTCCAACATGGTTGTTCAAGTTGACGACTTGGTTGTTCAAGTTGACAACTTGGTTGTTCAAGTTTACGACTTGATTCTGGAGCAGGGCATGATCATCTTGGACATTGTCGACTTGAGCCGCTAGCTCCCCAATATCAAAATCAATTTGTCCGACCTGAAATAAATTTCATCAAAAAATGAAACCGAAAATAACCTTTTTGGAAAAACGTTTGTGCCCTTTTTTCATTAGAGGAAACAAATTTGTTATTATCTTAATACAAGAAATAAAAAATAAGTTAATGCTATAAAAATGGGAAATCAGTGAATAGATTTAATTGAAGAAATTTGTCGATTAGAATAATTTTTGGCGGAGAATACTTTGGAATGAACGGACCCGGGACTGAAGTGACCCAAAAAGGATAAATAATACGGCTAATTTAATTTTTCGTTCATTTTGAAAAAGAAAGCAAGCCGCAAACATTGACCGTGACGTAAAAAAGATAGTCTCAAAAAATTTAGAAATTAATAAATTAGAAATTTTATTACCCATCCTTATATTCGTGAAAATTTTATAAGTTTCAAAAAGACATGAGTTTTAGGCAAATTTTTGGAAAAACCTGTAATTCATCATACTTTGTAGCAAAAGATTTTCAGTTTTTTGTTGAAATTTTGTAAAACTTCAACTTTTCAATATAATTTTTGGGTTTGAGAAATCAATTTTCGAGGAGAAACAAAACGGGGACTGATATGGGGGGGGGGGGGGAAAGCTGCTCCCAAAAACGAATCATGTCTCGACATTTGCGCCTCCGACTTTTGCGGCCATTTCTTAAGGGTCATTCCGAAATTTCAGCCCAAACCAAAATTAGACTTACTCAGGTGTAAATTCAGCACATTTTACTAAGTTCAAGTCAATTACTCGATAAAAAATAATCAAACATATTCCTTTCACCTTTTATCAAATTATTTTCCCCTAACTGAAACAAGAAAGAAAAAAAATGTGGAAAATGAAGAGGGATCAAAAAGTTGATTTTGCATTACGACAATGTGAAAATAGGAACGAAACATTATTGGGACACCTCGGAGCTCTACAGTATCGACTGATCGATATAGGAATCCAGGATTGGTAGAAATAAAAAAACTTAGGCTCTGATGGGGTCTTGAGCAAGCACAATTTGTGAAATGAATCGGAAAATGACCCTTAAGAAATTGGCCGCAAAAGTCGGAGACGCAAGTGGTTTTCGGCTGGGGGCCGCAAATGTCGGGGCACCAAAAGAATGAGGAAATTCGCAAAACTTACTTCTACCAATTCCTCTCCTTGCCCTTCTTGCACGACTCCTTGCCCTTCTTGCCCTTCTTGCACGACTCCTTGCACGTTGTCAGGTTCCTCAATGCCGCTGTCGTCACTGTCGTGTGCTTGCATCTTCTAAATTTGTATGTTTCATAAGAAAACACAAAACAATCCCAAAGTGATCAACTCTAATTTTCAAAATAATGAGCTCTAGATTCGCAAATTCGTTCATTTTGGAACAATCACTCACAATCAGCAGTCAGAGATTATCCCCCCCCCCTCTCTTTCCCTTCCGTTTTTTGGACAACTTCATCCTCACTTTCTCTCTGATCTTTTTTCGCTTGCGCATAAAATTCCGCTTAATAACTTTGTCAACCCCTCCGTTCCGCCTCTTCCCCCTTATTGGTTCATTCACCCTTTTGCTTCTTCCTTTTCCTCCTTCTCTCATGTCCCTCCCTCCTTCTTTAGGCAAAATGGACTCTTATTTAATTTGACGTCTCTCTCTCTCTCTCCTTTCTGTCAACTCATTTCCCTTTAAAAAGGACGCACCAATCGGCCCTTCATAAAGGTGAGCAAAGTGCGCCGAAAGCGGCTCAACATGCACACCAACTCCACGTGAAGGACGGCAACACCCGGACGCACAACCCGTGCCAAAATTCGGTCCAACGGGCGAAGGTCGGCAAAAAATTTTCGACATTGCACCGCGGGCGGAAGCGCGTCAAACGGAGGCAACACGTCGTTGTCGCTGTATGCGGTGAAGAAAAAGTCGGCGTCCAATTGGGGCGATGGCAATGTCGCGGAATACGACTGCGGCAAGTCGCTCTAAATTTGTTTTGTTCCGCTCAAAACTGCAAAAATTTTCCGTGAATTATACATTAGAATAATTATTAAAAGTCAAATGTAAGAATGCTTACCAAAAGTTTGGCCAATGCCCCTACGTCCAGCTTAAATTCGCAAGGGAAGTCCGCTGGGAACACGCTCGACTCATCCGCCTCCACATTCGGAAATTTGCGCGGAGTTTTTGTCGTCTCAATGTCAAAGGCATTGCTCTGTAAAAAAAAATTGTTTTATTGAACATTTTTCGGCATTTCCCTCCCATTTCTGCTAACCTCCGTCAGTGCCGCTGTTTTCGCGTTGGGCTCCGTGCCGAGCACATGCGACCGACCGATGATAGCGCACAGTCGCGCGTCGTCTTCGCCACAACTTCCGCCTTTGTTCGACATGAACAAACGTCTCCCACCGCCGAAGTCGTCGCCATTATTTCCGTCTTTGTGCACCATTGACGAACGTCTCCCACCGCCGGAATACATTTTTAAGCTGCCGATAAAAACAAGGCTTTTGTTTGTAGTGTTTTGAGAGCCCCGGGCCCAACTCCATGGAGTGAAATTGCGACCACTCATTAAGCAGAGCAGTTAATTTATGCGAGAAAACAAAAACTGTACCGCAAGAAAATGACTTCCTCCGGCGGCACGTCGCCATCGTCTTCAAAGCGTTTTCCCACGACGGAGAAATTGACGGAGACAAACAAAATGGACAGTAACACACTGTCGCCATTTTCGGTGAAGAAAAAGTCAACGGTGACACCAGAAAAGTCGGCAGTGGCATCCAATTGGGACGGTGTCAATGACGCGGAAAAGAACTGCGGCAACCCGCTCTAAAATTGTTTGGATCAGTAAAAATGCCAAATTGCGGTTGAGATTTTCTTAATTTCCTGAAAATTCCAACGATTTCCCCGTCCCCACTTTCGTCCCATTTCTGCTGACCTCTGTCACTGCCGCTGTTTTCGCGTTGGGCTTCGTGCCGAGCACATGCGACCGACCGACGATAGCGCACAGTCGCAAGTCATCTTTACCACAATTTCCGTCTTTATTCGCCATGGAAAAACGTCTCCCACCGCCGGAATACATTTTTAGGCTGTCGATGTAAAAGCCTTTAAAAAGACAATTATCAAAATATTCGGCCAATGTAAAACAAATGGGTTGTGCTTTATACACACTTAATATACATATAATTAGATGGCTAATTAGATAACAAAATACATTCATATACAAAGTGTAAAAGGCGTATAGGGGAAGAGAAAGAAACAGAGAAATAATCAGCTCACTCATTTAATTTAACACCTGAAAATTTATTAAAATTTGTTGGATGCAATTAAAAGGAGATTTGTTAAAATTTTATTGGTTTTAATAAAGCATAAATTTACAAAAACAGTGATTAAATTTATTTGTTGTCAGCGTGAGATTTAAAAAAAGAAACATTAAATGGCAGTAATAAAAAAGACAGACGCATAAACAAAAGAATGAATGGGAATTGATTGTCCTGTGAAGGTTTTGTCGTTGCATTAAAATGAAATGCATTTTTAGCACATTAAACACAAACAAATAAACATAAGCGATAACAATCTTAAAAAGCGAAATGCAAAAAACAAATATCAAAAAGTCATTAATTAATAATTAATTGTCGTCAAAATCGTTTTGAGTGTTCGTCTCCATCCTTCTGCTTGGCTCAGTCCTCCAAGTCCGTCTCGCGGATGGGCCGGCAGCGCTCGTGTTGGAAAATGGCGTGCGCCTCGCGCAGCAAAAACGCACCGAACTCGGCGATTTGTTTGCGCGACCAGCGCGAGGCGAGCCCAGGGAACGAGCCACGCACCACGTTGGTCAGATTGTCAACACCTTTTTGAGGGGTGACATCAATAATGGCAATTTGAGAATTGTAATTGATTTTTAAAAGTCATGCCAATGCCAGGGATTTGTTACCCGACATTTCTGTCCCCAATATTCGGGGGACAACCCTAATTCGGGTTGTCAAAATGGGGGGTCGAATTTGCATTTTAGGATCCCTAAAACGTATTCCTTTGATTAGTTAATTAGCCCTCCTATTAAACGCCACCGATGGCTTCGATCATTGCTCCTTCGCGCACATGCGCCTCGGCCGAGTGAATGTTGCAGAACAATTGTTGCGAAATCACTCCCTCGCCACGGTCCCAAAGTGCCAAAATGCGCTTCAGCTTCTCGGATTGCTGAAAGTCCGTTGGCATGGGATTAGAAATGCATTTTACATCCATTGGCCACCTCCGACGACGCTTTTGCGGTTGCAAAGTCACGGCATTTGCTCGCTTGGACCAAATGTTGCAGGGGACGTGACCGTTTGCCTTTGCCGACGTAGAAAATTGCGGACAGGAAATGCCGAAATGGC
Organism: Heterodera glycines; assembly: GCA_004148225.2. NCBI lineage: Eukaryota > Metazoa > Nematoda > Chromadorea > Rhabditida > Heteroderidae > Heterodera > Heterodera glycines. The sequence goes on from CP049706.1 coordinate 8,538,139, forward strand.
ACTTCACCGGCGTGGAAAGGGCCGGGGGAGGCGGAGGACGGCAATTGGGACGGATCGATCAGCAAATAGCAGAAAAAGGACACCTAAAGGCGGAGGGACATATAATTGGGTAATAAAATTGCCTCCCACCAATCGTGAGTGATTTTTTGATTCCTGATTTTGGCCGATACCTCCAAAAAACGATTTTTCAGAAATTTTGTAGAATAATGGAAAATGTTGCCATCGAATGACCAAAACTAACAAATATTTATAGTCGAAACAAACCAACAAAGTGGCTGAGAGTCGGTGCTTTGTCACCCCTTTTGTCATTAGTTAATTAATTGTTAATTACCCAATCAACCACCGGCGGAGAGTACGGTAAATGTCCCTCATCACTCACTAATTCACCCGCCCCTCCGCCCCCACCCCAACCACCTCCTTTTTGGTGGGCTGCGAGTGGGCGTATTCCGTGCGAATTTGTGCCTCCTCCCTTCTGCCGATGCGCTGACTCTCCGCCGCATTGCCCCGTTCTTCGGCGACCACCAAACGCTGCAGAGAATGGCTGTACTCTGAACAGCAGAGGAAGAGAACGAGTTAATGACACACAAACCGAAACCATAGTAATTAATGACTGACAAATGAACGCCCTCCCCAAAAAATGGAAAAAAGACGGAACGAGTCGTTTTTGGATGCAATTCATCCCCTCGCCCAAATTTTTTTAAATTTTCAAATAGAAATTTTTCAAATAAAAAATTTTTCTTCGTATAAAAGTTTCAAGGAAACTTTTCAGCGATTCAAAAAAAAATCGGGGGAAACGACCTCTCAGGTCATTTTCACTCTCGGATTATTCAAAATTTGAATTTCGAAAGAAAAACGGTATTGAGTCTGTAGCAAAAAGGGTGCCAGAGAGTTAGCTGCTTTTCCAAAATCATTGGCATTGGCACTCGGATAAAAGTATAAAATTTCATTGATTTCCGATTAAAAATTCCCGCCCCTTTTATTACGTTTTATTGCGTTTGGGTCCCTCTTCTGCTGCTGTTGCTGTTGTCCTCCTTTTCCGTGCCATTGTCGTGTCTCCAAATGAGCTAATTTTGCTTCGTAAATGCGTCGATTGCCTGCATTCATTGGCCCCGCAATGCAATTGCGACGGCGCAACCGTTCGCGCAGTTCGTCCAGCCGAAGCATGGCGAATTGGTGCCGAAGTGCGTCCAACACGGCCTCGTCAGAGTGGCGTTGTACAGCTTCATCGTCATCACCATCGCTTGGCTCACCATCACTCTATAAACTCAAAAAATTGTTAAATTCTTGGAGCCGCGTTTACCATATAAAGTAAAGTTTCCATTTCCTTTAAAATTCCATTTTTAAAAATTCCCCCACCATTTCTGCTCTTTGGTCATCGTCTTCCCCGGCCATTTCCTCCTTTCGTCCTTCCTCGTGCTGTTCGTCACCATTGTTGTTGTTGCTGTCCTCCTCCCGTGCTGTTCGCCATGTCTCCAGCCTGGCCACGTTCAGTTCGTCGTCCGTCGTCGTGGTCCGTGTGGTGTTGTCATCCGTCAAAAATGCCTCCCTTAGCAGACTTGACGAACGCCGTGGTTTCGGTGCCGCTCCCTTTGGCGGAGTTGGCGGTGGCGCGGATGGCATTTGCCGTCGCCCTCCTCCTTCCTTTACTGTCGGTTGGTCTAACGGTGGCGCCAGCGATGCCAATGCCAACGTTTCTCCTTCTCGTGCTGCACGCGGTTTTATTGGTGGTAAATGATGATGGGGTTGGACATTGCTGATTTTCTGCAAGGATTTGAAAAGCGAGTCGATGGCATTCTTTTTCTTTTCTGGGTTTGGGTACCATCAAGCCCGTAGACAAAAATTGCTCATCGGGCTAAAATGGGTGTCCGGCGGTGCCGTTAGACGACGCCAAGGAAAAAACCAAATTCCCAAAATTTTTGCCCCGGTAGCGCTGTTCGTTCCTCACCCCTTTGTGTTTTGCATTCGAAATTGTCGATGGACACGAACTGCGCAATCGGTTGTTGTGGTTGTGTTGCTGATTTTGCTGCTGTTGTTGGCCCTTCGCCGTTTGCGTCGCGGCCAAAAGTGACGAGCGAAAGTTGTTGAAGTGGCGGTGGTTGTGGTCAGTAGTGGCCGGGTGCGTACAGCGGAACAGAAAGGACAACACTTTGCCAAATTTGCTGCGCTCTGTCCGTCGCTTTCGGCCCAATCGTTTCAGAAAGCGTCTGCAAAAAAGGGAAGCTTAAATTATTTAAAAATTTAATGGAATTCCTTTTCCACTGGATTGGCGAATGGATGGACCAGGAATGAATGTGACGGAATTAACATTATTTCCGTGAGTTTTTGGGGTCGGAATCTCGCAATTATACTTACCCGTTATAGTGCAACCAGTTCAAATTTAGGTTGTCAGCATGCTTTAGCCGACTAATTTTTTTTTAAATTAAAAAAAATTTGTTACAATTATTTTGTAAAACTGTGAAATGAGAAGAGAATGGGATGGTCAAATACCAAATTTGTTGCTATTTTTCACCTGCATTGGCCCTCGGCCACGTCCACCGGACAACGCTTATCGATGTCCTCCGCTTTCACTGCAAAATTTAAAAAAGGAAGTGACAGTGACGACGACAAAATGACGCCGGGGGGGATTTAAATTAATTTATATTTGTCTGATTGTTAGTGTTTAATTGATAACGAGAGTGAATTGGCGGAGGACGGCAATTGAGACGGATCGATTTCTGGGTGGTTTTGAAAGAGACGACGAGTTAATGCCACACAAACCGAAACCGTAGTAATTAATGACTGACAAATGAACGCCCTCCCCAAAAAATGGAAAAAAGACGGAACGAGTCATTTTTGGGTGCATTCATTCTCGTCCCCCGAATTTTTTAAAAATTTTAGGGGTAACGAACGACCTGCGCTCCGGTCATTTTTCACTCTCGGTCGATGTCCTCCGCTTTCACTGCAAAATTTAAAAAAGGAAGTGACAGTGACGACGACAAAATGACGCCGGGGGGGGATTTAAATTAAGTTTAATTGATAACGAGAGTGAATTTAATTGGCTTATCAAAAGTCGCCGTTCCTCCCCATTTATGAAAATGAAATTTTCGGGATTCAAATTTCTAAATTTGTTTGGTGTCTTCCGAGATTCGGAAACTGTTGTTGCTCACCATCCACTCACTGACCGTCGGCTCCGTAGTGTATCAGCAACTGACACATGGCCAAATTTCCCTGAAAATGCCGACAACCATGAAAATTTTTAAGTTCAATAAAAATTTTTGACTCCAAAAATTGCATTGCGAAAATTGAAAAACCCATAAAAATACTTAAAAACCCATTTTATGTAAGTCCTCATCATATGCCTATCAACAATTTGACAAAAAGTGACTAGGCACGAAACGCCAAAAAACCCCGCTTTTAAAATTTTACCGAGATTTTCCCTTGTAAAAATGGAAGAGCCGATCTCGATTTAAAAACTAGACAGCTAAAAAATAAACTGTGATTCGATAGAGAAGGTCAAAATATGGGCCTATGCAAAATTTCAAGAAAATTTGAACATAGGGAAAAATTTTTCAACTGGGTGAAATTTTCAATAAATTTCTTTCCTTTTCGAGCAAAAAATGGTATTTACACGTAAAAAACGATAGTTAGACATGTTCTTCAGAATTTTCTCTTCAAAATGAAACCAAAATTGCTCTAATTTATTTACTCGAAATTATTTCTCATCAATAAATTGCATACGCCAAGGGCGTAGCCAGGACCTTCGTTTCGGGGGGGGGCAACTCAAAAAGTCGATTCTTAGGGTGTATTTTTTCGTTTTTGTAAACCTCTATTTTTAGGGGTGTATTTTCGTGTTTTTTTTTTAAATTGAATTGATTGAATTCAAAGTGCAAGTCAAACAGTGGTTTTAACAAAATGATAAAAAAATACTATTTAAATCAGGGTTTCATCGAAAATTTTTCAAAATCAAAATTTCGGAAAAAAATCAGATAAAAATGAGAATATTGCGAAATTATTTCGGATCACTTATTTTTAACGAATTTT
>CP049706.1:8542964-8568144 GCA_004148225.2 Heterodera glycines
GTTGTTGGTCCCGAATGACCCGCTCAATCGAGACCGCGCGATTGCTTCTTCTTCATCCTCGAGTGCTCGTCGCATCGTCCTTAAGTCTCCGATGTGCTCGTCCGCAATTTGAAGCAGTTCAGCTGGTGTTGGATGGTTTTGCAACTGCAACTCTTTCGTTGCTGCCGGCAGTGGCGCTGTCAGTATGTCGTAGAAGAAGTCCTGGTGACCTGCGGGTTCTGCTCCCGCTGCTGCCATTCCAATCTCGAAATGTCCTTGAAAAATTTGGATTGCTTCCTGGAGTCCCCTCTCCATGGCCAAAAGTCGCGCCGCTTGGTAGCCTGCCTCCCCTTCGGTAAGGTCTTGGTCGATCACTTCTCGAGCCTCCGCAATTCGAGCGGCGAGAGTCCCGGATGCTCTCTCGATTCTGTCCGCGCTGTCCGTACCGGGATGGATACACTCCGCAAATTGCGTGATGGGAAGGGTAGCATCCCTTGCTGATTTGTCCCCAAGCCTGTCGCCATGTTGCTTCCTCTCGTTGCTTCGTTTACTCTGGCAACTTTTTGTTGCTCTTCGTTCGTTGAAGCAACGGGACCATCCCCGTCCTGCACATTTTCGTCGTGCTGTGCGCCGTTGCGATGGCCCTCATTCGCTGGGTCCATGTTGCTTTCGCTCCCGTCCTCGAATTCGAGTCGTTGCATTTTTCGTTTCCGTCTGTTCTGTTCGTCGACCGAAATGTTTCGCTGGGCCCCCTGCTAACGGCACCAGTTTGCCGTTAGCTTCTCGAATTCGTGCTCGTTGGTCGCTCGTAGACCGATTGGTCGCTCGTAGACCGATTGTTGGTGGCTGCAGTTGCCCCCTGCTAACGGCACCAGTTTGCCGTTAGCTTCTCTTCGTTGTGCTGTTGGTCCTCGGCGACCAAAACTCTCGACTGATGCTTTACCGACGTTTGCAGTAACCCCCTGCTAACGGCACCAGTTTGTCGCCGATCTTTTACTCGGGCGGGCCAAGTGTGTGGCTTGGCCCAGCTGAGGCGGGATTGGTTCCCGCTCCTCTTCACCGCTCTCGTCCCTTTTTCCTCTGCTCACTCCGCTCGCTGTGCCGTAAAGGGAATGGCCCCCTCTTTCGCCGTTCGTCCTGATGGGTCTGATGCTGCTGACCGATCCGAAGCAGCTCCGAACGGGCGGGAGTTGCTCGACAAGATTGGTTGTGAAGGGGGCTTGTCCGACCCTTTGAGCTGCTCCGAACGGGCGGGAGTTGCTCTTCGCTCTTGACTCGATGCAACGGGTTTTTACTCCCGTTTCCTGCGGCGGATGCTCCGGCTGGCGGGAGACTGAGACCGAACCGCGAGACTCCGGCTGCGGGAATCTGAACTGCTCGAACTTCGTGACGTTCGCTCTCGACTTGATGAGCGCGGGTTTCGACTCCCGTCTCCTCCTGTGGATGCTCCGGCTGGCGGGAGACTGACTCCGGCGATGCGCGCTTCTCCGGCTGGTGGGATTAGCGGCGACGAACGGGCCTGCCCTTCGGTGGACGGTTTGGCACCGCTCGGCTCTTCCTTCCTTCTCTGCCCTGCTTGGTTTCGTCGACGACGGGAATTCGCCCCGTCCCTACGGCTGCTCCGGCTGGCGGGAGACTGACACCGATCGCGAGACTCCGGCTGCGGGAGTCTGAACTGCTTGAAATTCGCTGACGCTCCGGGCCAACTCCCGGATTCTCCAATGCCAAAGGGAAAGGAACTGGGATCGGGAGGATTGGGGGAGAACGACGAGGGCTGCCAGGAAAGGAAGGGGGTCAAGACGTGAATGGGCGCCTCCGTTTGGCCCCGCACGAGAATTTGCCGAATGTGATGGAGTGTGGAGGGTGCTTTTCCCTCCTTTCCGAGTCCTCCAAGCCGTTTCAGCACGAATTTATTAAAGCAAAACGAATAATGAATAAAAGCGACGAATTGATCGAATTGGGAGATGGGACGGGGGAATTGGAGGATTGGTCACAGGCAGACCGAATATGAAGCGAAGGGGAGGGGAAGAGAAGAGAAGAGAGGACAGCGACCCCTTGGCCGGGGGCGCTTAAATAGACAATTTTCGAAGGGGGCGGGCAAAAGGCAATGCACGTGGACAAATTGTGAGAGGGACAAAAAATGGACAGAAAATTCTAGAAGCGAAGTGCGAACAAAGGAAATGGGCGCACAAAAATTGAATGTGAATTGGCAGATGTAAAAAGTGAAAAATTGTGAAAGGAAATCTGAGCACAAAGTTGGCCGAAGATGAGCCAACCGATGAGAAAAGATTTGAATTGTGAAGGGATGCGATGGTGCAAAAATGGGACAAAGGAACGGGCAAAATGTGAATGGTACGAAATGGAGAAATGCATATGAGAAATTGGATGGAAAAGGGGCAAAAATTAGGAATGATCAATTTTGAATGAATTGATGAATCGGGACTCGCCCCGATCTTCTCCAAGAACATCCCTCATTCTTTTTGCTTCGATTGAGTCCCGTCCCGTTCATTTGTGCAATAGGCGGGGATTGACCCGCCTTCTCGTCGCCAATGAAAAAATTGGCGACAGTGGTGGTCTTCGTCGGTCGGCTGCGTATTGTATAATTTTGGACGACCGGACGGATGGAGGACGGAAGGCCGGATTTGATAGATTTGTCACTTCCATCACTGTTGTTGTTGTGGTTGCTGCTTATCGCTTATCTCGGCGCGACGCCCTTAACTGTGCGCTCTCATCAGCGGTCGCCGGTGTGGCGCCCGGCGACGGCGGAGGCGGCAATGAAAATTCTGATCAATTTAGAAAACGTGATTTTATGCAATTTTGAGTCTGGAACCTATGATGGATATTTACCGGCACTTTGGCTCGATCAGTTAAAAGTTGGAATTCTCTTGATAAAACAATATTAGCAACAAATTCGATTAATACATTTAAGAAACTTTTAAATATTATACCAATGCACCAAAAAATTTAAAAGTTCGGAGGGATTATCCATAATTGACATTGATCTCATTTATGGTAATTTGTTTTGACAGTGATTATTTTTATAATTTATTTTCATTTTATTTGCTTGTTTTCTTTATTTACTTGCTCTGTTTCGCCATAATTTTGACAGTTACAGAGTAAGTGGTCCCCGCCCTTCTGTGACTTATTTTTCTTGCTTAATAAATAAATACCAAAGTGAGGGCAAAATGAGGCATCAAACGGGGGAGGGGAGGGGTGGAAGCGATTTCCATCAATGTTCGCTTAGATTTGGGTACAAAATTTGGAAAATTTTCAGTATTACGAAGAATTTTGTATTAGTCCTTTCTTTTTTGATTCACATTTTTGCCATCATACCATCCCCCCCCCAAAGGCATCCGTAATTTGCAATTCCGTATTTTTAATCGTTTTTTTCATTTAAATGCGCAATTTACGCCTTTTCTTAACCCTTTAGAGGAGCAAGCGCTGATGGACCAATATGCCGACACGGTCTGCTTTTCGTGTCCATTTTTCGATTGGTCATCAACATTTTTGTTTTTGTCCGCTTTCAGTTGGCTGTCCGTGCCTTTCTTATGATGGCCGATCTGTCCTTCGTTTTGGAGCAGAGGCCAAACGCGGAATTTATGTCCCCGACGGGTAAAAATGCAAAAAAAAAATGTTTTTGAAAGACCATTTTTGGTGTTACTTCCCAAATTTTATTTTCACAAAAAATTTCCTTGTGCAGGCTCGTAACCGGAAAAAAAATTCAGGGGAGGCACCCAAAGAGATTTTTTTTTGCTCTTCCACCCTAAAAATTGTTTTCTCCAGTGTAATTTTCCTAAATTTTTGGTTAGTGGGAAAAAACACTCAATTTTTAGCCATTTTCACCAATTTTTGGCCATTTAATACAAAATTTTGGTCAAATTCGTTACGAGAAAAATATTTAAAAATTACCCGTTTTTCTGAAAAAAAAATGAAAAACATCTCACATTTTTTCTTCTTATGATTCTGCGTCTCAATTTGAATGTTTTCTTTAATTTTCATTATTTTTGCCTTGCTTTTCAGGAGAAGTGCCCTTTCTGCGTCTTCAGAACACTCTGGTCGCTGAATTCTTCCCTATTGTTGATTTGGTCGGCAAAAAAGTTATTTTTTTCTTCGCTCGAAAATAGTTGGTCGCAAATTGATAAAATTCCCGCTTTTTTGGCTTAAATCAAAGAAATTTCAACAGTGGTATAGCCACAGGTCGTAAAGGCTGCCTAGGCTATGGCCCCTTTCCTTCCCTCCGATTCAAATCGGACACAGAATTGAAAAAAAATTTTGAATTGACTTTTTGTGTTCCGGGGTTGTAAAGGTCCTAAACATTTCTACCGGCTTACAATTAGTAACCGTCGGCATACCCGTGCAGACAACTTTCACACAAGACCATTTCAAAAGCTGGAATAGCACCTGAAACTGGGCCAAATGCAAAAAAAAAAATTGAACCAAAAATTGTCTGATTTGTTTAAGAAATTTTCAGGGAATTCGTCCGTCAAATACGCTAAGCGCTGCTGAACAGGCGGACATTCAGGCGTTCTGCTCACTGATTGAGGAAACGCTTCGAAACGCCGAAGTTGGCACCGTTTTGAGACCAATCATTAATTTTCAAAATTGCTTTTACCTTATAGAAATATTTGTCATGGCTTGACGACGAATCCTACGAATTGGTGACCAAAAAAAGGTAAAAAAAATATATTTCCATGTCAAATAAACACGGAAATGAGTCCACTGGTGCACCCCGAAATTTCACCGCTTAAATTACGCCGGTCAAAAGTTCTCCAGGTTTCGGCACTCAAAAATTCCCCCCCCCTGAAAACTTTTAGCGATTTTTCTAAAAAAAAGATTTCTTGTTTTTTTCTTATGATTCCTAAATTTTTTTTTTTGAATTTCTAGGTTTCAAAAAATTTAAAAAAATTTTCTGATGGAAACGAGGGGGGGGATGGATGAGTTGGGTATGGATGAGTTGGGCATGGATGAGTTGGGTATATGGATGAGTTGGGCATGGATGAGTTGGGTATATGGATGAGTTGGGTATGGATGAGTTGGGTATGGATGAGTTGGGCATGGATGAGTTGGGTATATGGATGAGTTGGGCATGGATGAGTTGGGTATATGGATGAGTTGGGTATGGATGAGTTGGGTATGAATGAGTTGGGCATGGATGAGTTGGGTATATGGATGAGTTGGGCATGTCTCTCTCCCCAAGAGAAAATATGAAAAAATCAAAATAAGAATTTTTCAGGAAAAAAGACACGGAAATGGTTTCTTTCTAACAAAATAAGCCAAAATAAAAAATTTTAAAAACGAAAAATTTTAACAATGTTAAAACCCATAAAATTCTTGAAAGTTTGCAAAATTTGTCACTAACTTTTCCGGGTTTCAAGAGTTGGGCATGGATGAGTTGGGTATGGATGAGTTGGGTATTAGAATAAATTTTTATTATACTTTTTTTTGAAATATTTGGTTTTGGTAATTTTTTAATTTTCTTGGGGGAGGATGAGGTGAATTGTACCCTTTAGATTGTCATAAAAATGCGCCCGGATTAAGGTCAAACGCTTTATTTTGTGTTTGTTCAGTTTCCACGCGCTTTCCATCAAATTGGGCCAGCAGCAATTCTTTGTGGGCGACCAACCGACCGAACTTGGCAAGCAGTTCAACCATTTCAATTTCCATGTTCAATTTCATACAAATATTTATTTTTGTTGTTTTTCTGCAGATGCACTCGCTTGGGCATGGATGAGTTGGGTATGGATGAGTTGGGTATGGATGAGTTGGGCATGGATGAGTTGGGCATGGATGAGTTGGGTATATGGATGAGTTGGGTATGGATGAGTTGGGTATGGATGAGTTGGGTATAAAAAATAAATTTTATGTTGGCGCAAATAAAATGAATTTATTAATCATCTATTGAGTTGGGTATGGATGAGTTGGGCATGGATGAGTTGGGCATGGATGAGTTGGGTATGGATGAGTTGGGCATGGATGAGTTGGGCATGGATGAGTTGGGTATATGGATGAGTTGGGGAAAATCCTATCCAAATTCGGCATGACGGGTGTCGCGACTCGTTCCATTGGTCTTCGTTTGTGTTGCTGTACACCTTGTCCGTCGTTTTGCCATCGTTTGGCCGACACTTGGAAGGATCTCTCCCATTCTTCCATGTTCCGATTTTCGAGTGGAGGTGGGTCGTCCCCCACCGGATGGCGGTTGTTGGTCCCGAATGACCCGCTCAATCGAGACCGCGCGATTGCTTCTTCTTCATCCTCGAGTGCTCGTCGCATCGTCCTTAAGTCTCCGATGTGCTCGTCCGCAATTTGAAGCAGTTCAGCTTGAGTTGGGTATGGATGAGTTGGGCATGGATGAGTTGGGTATATGGATGAGTTGGGCATGGATGAGTTGGGTATATGGATGAGTTGGGCATGGATGAGTTGGGTATATGGATGAGTTGGGTATGGATGAGTTGGGTATGGATGAGTTGGGCATGGATGAGTTGGGTATGGATGAGTTGGGTATGGATGAGTTGGGCATGGATGAGGTCTTGGTCGATCACTTCTCGAGCCTCCGCAATTCGAGCGGCGAGAGTCCCGGATGCTCTCTCGATTCTGTCCCGCGCTGTCCGTACCGGGATGGATACACTCCGCAAATTGCGTGATGGGAAGGGTAGCATCCCTTGCTGATTTGTCCCCAAGCCTGTCGCCATGTTGCTTCCTCTCGTTGCTTCGTTTACTCTGGCAACTTTTTGTTGCTCTTCGTTCGTTGAAGCAACGGGACCATCCCCGTCCTGCACATTTTCGTCGTGCTGTGCGCCGTTGCGATGGCCCTCATTCGCTGGGTCCATGTTGCTTTCGCTCCCGTCCTCGAATTCGAGTCGTTGCATTTTTCGTTTCCGACTGTTGGGCATGGATGAGTTGGGGTTTCGCTGGGCCCCCTGCTAACGGCACTTTGCCTACTTTCTCAAATTAATGATTTTCACTTCGAAATAGAAAAGTCCGCCGATTTCACTGCTCGGGACGGAATATTTAGCGAACACAGAAACCAAAGCTGAAAAACAATTAAGTAAATGAGAAGATTCGGTAATTAATCATTAAGCAGAATTAATCTTACCACTTTCAGCTTCTTTATAATGAATTATCAAACATTCGGAGCCAAAAATTTGGAGGTTTTTGTGGCAGGCATTTGCATCCCAACAATTTGATTGAACATTTGAAAATTTCTGAAAAGAATTTTTATATTATTCGTTTATTTTGTTATAAAATTTTCACCTCACAAATTTTCACACGAATTTTGGGATGGACCGAATTTAGCAACTCTTAATGAGTAAAAATTATATGATATTTCATTTTGAAATGCATTGAATTCATTGATTTTCTCGTAATTTTGTATTTATTAAAAATTTATTTTATTTTTAATTTTTTCAATTAATTTTGTTGGTGATCAGTTATTAATCTGATTGTTTACCTCTTCCGAATCTGTCCTTCAAAATTCCCACAAAATTGCCAAACTCTGAAAACTCGTCCAAAATTTTGCCAAACAATAGAACGGGCGGGAGTTGCTCTTCGCTCTTGACTCGATGCAACGGGTTTTTACTCCCGTTTCCTGCGGCGGATGCTCCGGCTGGCGGGAGACTGAGACCGAACCGCGAGACTCCGGCTGCGGGAATCTGAACTGCTCGAACTTCGTGACGTTCGCTCTCGACTTGATGAGCGCGGGTTTCGACTCCCGTCTCCTCCTGTGGATGCTCCGGCTGGCGGGAGACTGACTCCGGCGATGCGCGCTTCTCCGGCTGGTGGGATTAGCGGCGACGAACGGGCCTGCCCTTCGGTGGACGGTTTGGCACCGCTCGGCTCTTCCTTCCTTCTCTGCCCTGCTTGGTTTCGTCGACGACGGGAATTCGCCCCGTCCCTACGGCTGCTCCGGCTGGCGGGAGACTGACACCGATCCGCGAGACTCCGGCTGCGGGAGTCTGAACTGCTTGAAATTCGCTGACGCTCCGGGCCAACTCCCGGATTCTCCAATGCCAAAGGGAAAGGAACTGGGATCGGGAGGATTGGGGGAGAACGACGAGGGCTGCCAGGAAAGGAAGGGGGTCAAGACGTGAATGGGCGCCTCCGTTTGGCCCCGCACGAGAATTTGCCGAATGTGATGGAGTGTGGAGGGTGCTTTTCCCTCCTTTCCGAGTCCTCCAAGCCGTTTCAGCACGAATTTATTAAAGCAAAACGAATAATGAATAAAAGCGACGAATTGATCGAATTGGGAGATGGGACGGGGGAATTGGAGGAATTGGTCACAGGCAGACCGAATATGAAGCGGAGGGGGAGTGGAAGGAAGAGAAGAGAAGAGAGCGACCCCTTGGCCGGGGGCGCTTAAATAGACAATTTTCGAAGGGGGCGGGCAAAAGGCAATGCACGTGGACAAATTGTGAGAGGGACAAAAAATGGACAGAAAATTCTAGAAGCGAATTGCGAACAAAGGAAATGGGTGCACAAAAATTGAATGTGAATTGGCAGATGTGAAAAGTGAGAAATTGTGAAAGGAAATTTGCTGAGCACAAAGTTGGCCGAAGATGAGCCAACCGATGAGAAAAGATTTGAATTGTGAAGGGATGCGATGGGGCAAAAATGGGACAAAGGAACGGGCAAAATGTGAATGGTAGGAAATGGAGAAATGCATATGAGAAATTGGATGGAAAAGGGGCAAAAATTAGGAATGATCAATTTTGAATGAATTGATGAATCGGGACTCGCCCCGATCTTCTCCAAGAACATCCCTCATTCTTTTTGCTTCGATTGAGTCCCGTCCCGTTCATTTGTGCAATAGGCGGGGGATTGACCCGCCTTCTCGTCGCCAATGAAAAAATTGGCGACAGTGGTGGTCTTCGTCGGTCGGCTGCGTATTGTATAATTTTGGACGACCGGACGGATGGAGGACGGAAGGCCGGATTTGATAGATTTGTCACTTCCATCACTGTTGTTGTTGTGGTTGCTGCTTATCGCTTATCTCGGCGCGACGCCCTTAACTGTGCGCTCTCATCAGCGGTCGCCGGTGTGGCGCCCGGCGACGGCGGAGGCGGCAATGAAAATTCTGATCAATTTAGAAAACGTGATTTTATGCAATTTTGAGTCTGGAACCTATGATGGATATTTACCGGCACTTTGGCTCGATCAGTTAAAAGTTGGAATTCTCTTGATAAAACAATATTAGCAACAAATTCGATTAATACATTTAAGAAACTTTTAAATATTATACCAATGCACCAAAAAATTTAAAAGTTCGGAGGGATTATCCATAATTGACATTGATCTCATTTATGGTAATTTGTTTTGACAGTGATTATTTTTATAATTTATTTTCATTTTATTTGCTTGTTTTCTTTATTTACTTGCTCTGTTTCGCCATAATTTTGACAGTTACAGAGTAAGTGGTCCCCGCCCTTCTGTGACTTATTTTTCTTGCTTAATAAATAAATACCAAAGTGAGGGCAAAATGAGGCATCAAACGGGGGAGGGGAGGGGTGGAAGCGATTTCCATCAATGTTCGCTTAGATTTGGGTACAAAATTTGGAAAATTTTCAGTATTACGAAGAATTTTGTATTAGTCCTTTCTTTTTTGATTCACATTTTTGTAATCGTACCATCCCCCCCCCCAAGGCATCCGTAATTTGCAATTCCGTATTTTTAATCGTTTTTTTCATTTAAATGCGCAATTTACGCCTTTTCTTAACCCTTTAGAGGAGCAAGCGCTGATGTACCAATATGCCGACACGGTCTGCTTTTCTTGTCCATTTTTCGATTGGTCATCAACATTTTTGTCTTTGTCCGTTTTCAGTTGGCTGTCCGTGCCTTTCTTATGATGGCCGATCTGTCCTTCGTTTTGGAGCAGAGGCCAAACGCGGAATTTATGTCCCCGACGGGTAAAAATGCAAAAAAAAAAAATGTTTTTGAAAGACCATTTTTGGTATTACTTCCCAAATTTTATTTTCACAAAAAATTTCCTTGTGCAGGCTCGTAACCGGAAAAAAAATTCAGGGGAGGCACCCAAAGAGATTTTTTTTTTTGCTCTTCCACCCCAAAAATTGTTTTCTCCAGTGTAATTTTCCTAAATTTTTGGTTAGTGGGAAAAAACACTCAATTTTTAGCCATTTTCACCAAGTTTTGGCCATTTAATACAAAATTTTGGTCAAATTTGTTACGAGAAAAATATTTTAAAATTACCCGTTTTTCTGAAAAAAATATATTTAATTTCTCGTTTTGGGGACGGGCCTTGTCCATGCGTCTCAATTTGAATGTTTTCTTTAATTTTCATTATTTTTGCCTTGCTTTTCAGGAGAAGTGCCCTTTCTGCGTCTTCAGAACACTCTGGTCGCTGAATTCTTCCCTATTGTTGATTTGGTCGGCAAAAAAGTAATTTTTTTCTTCGCTCGAAAATAGTTGGTCGCAAATTGATAAAATTCCCGCATTTTTGGCTTAAATCAAAGAAATTTCAACAGTGGTATAGCCACAGGTCGTAAAGGCTGCCTAGGCTATGGCCCCTTTCCTTCCCTCCGATTCAAATCGGACACAGAATTGAAAAAAAATTTTGAATTGACCTTTTTGTGTTCCTGGGTTGTAAAGGTCCTAAACATTTCTACCGGCTTACAATTAGTAACCGTCGGCATACCCGTGCAGACAACTTTCACACAAGACCATTTCAAAAGCTGGAATAGCACCTGAAACTGGGCCAAATGCAAAAAAAATGAACCAAAAATTGTCTGATTTGTTTAAGAAATTTTCAGGGAATTCGTCCGTCAAATACGCTAAGCGCTGCTGAACAGGCGGACATTCAGGCATTTTGCTCACTGATTGAGGAAACGCTTCGAAACGCCGAAGTTGGCACCGTTTTGAGACCAATCATTAATTTTCAAAATTGCTTTTACCTTATAGAAATATTTGTCATGGCTTGACGACGAATCCTACGAATTGGTGACCAAAAAAAGGTAAAAAAAATATATTTCCATGTCAAATAAACACGGAAATGAGTCCACTGGTGCACCCCGAAATTTCACCGCTTAAATTACGCCGGTCAAAAGTTCTCCAGGTAAGTCTGCTGCTGGTAACCGTTGGCCCAAAAAATTTAGCGATTTTGGAGGGCAAAAGTGCCATAACGGTTCACAATGGATAAATATGGCTTCTGTTGAATTTCTAGGTTTCAAAAAATTTAAAAAAATTTTCTGATGGAAACGAGGGGGGGGGAATGAAGTGCATCAACAAAAAGTGCCAACAATTCCTTTCCTTAGGTACGGCAGCGTTTACTTGTGGCCTTTGAATTGGCTGCTGCCGACGCTCAAACGGCGCGAAATGCACAATTATTTGGCGGACATCGGCTGGGCGGACCTTCCAATGGCCAAAGTGGCCCCTCGGTGAGAAAGGACCCTCTATTTTAGCAACTCTCAAAAGGGGGAGGAGGTCGGCGACCAAATTGAGAGGTGATCAGGCCATGTCAATGTAATCTGTACTACCTTTTCTGAGAAAATTAGCCAAAAAATTTGCGAGGTGGTCAGGCGGTACTTCTAAGTTTTGTCACTCCCCGCCTGAATTTTTTTTCTAATAATTTTTTCTAGGCTAATTTTTGATGCTGATCATGAATCTGCCCTTTATTTTTAGCCATAACTTGTTTTGCGTGAGTTACGCTGTTTTTCAAAAGAAAATTTTTTTTATACTTATCTTCGATAGAAACTCATAGAATAAATTTTTATTATACCTTTTTTTGAAATATTTGGTTTTGGTAATTTTTTAATTTTCTTGGGGGAGGATGAGGTGAATTGTACCCTTTAGATTGTCATAAAAATGCGCCCGGATTAAGGTCAACGCTTTATTTTGTGTTTGTTCAGTTTCCACGCGCTTTCCATCAAATTGGGCCAGCAGCAATTCTTTGTGGGCGACCAACCGACCGAACTTGGCAAGCAGTTCAACCATTTCAATTTCCATGTCCAATTTCATACAAATGTTTATTTTTGTTGTTTTTCTGCAGATGCACTCGCTTTTGGCCATTTGTACACTCTTCTGACCACGGAAATGCCAAACAAAGCAATTGTGGAGACATTGAGCAAATATCCGAATTTGATCGCTTTTTGCAAGACAATTGACAAGGAATATTTTAGTCAAAATTTTTAAAACAAATTTTATATTGACGCAAATAAAATGAATTTATTAATCAACAAACATTGAAATGCTGCAGTGACAATTAAGAACACTACAATAATCATCTATGTCCATGTATGCATTTGGTCTTAAAATGCTTTAGAAGAGAGGATGTCTATAAGTGATGTTAAAGTTAATTGCTGAATTTGACAACGACATAAAAAAATTTGAATCATATTCAGAATGCCAAAAATTTTTATAAAAATATAGTAGAAATAAAAATGGCATTTTTCAAGTGCACATATTTATTCTTGTAAAGATACATTGTAAAGAGTAATCCTAAAATCCACCGAGTCTCTTTTCCAAGAAAATAAACGCAAACACAGGAAATTGGACATCATATCAAAACAAAATGAAAGAAGCAAATATTTCAAAATTTTGTGTTGCTTTTAATCCTCAAGCAAAGAAAAAAAAAGAATTTTCCCGGCACCAAAACGTTTAGAGAAAATGCTAAACATTCGACAGCAGAAGAAGCATGAAATGGTGGACAGTGATGACGAAAGGAACGAATACGGCAGCACTAAGGCTGAACCATCGCCATTGACTGATCAATCGGCGACGTCGATGATGACTCATAATAGCAGCAATGCGGCGGAGGGAGGACACATCATTAGCAGCAACGGCGGGGCCCAAATTTGTGGTGGCAATGGCACAGTGCCAATGCCATTGATTTCCTGCTGGTCCCCGTGCTCTGCGAGTTCAGCGGGGGACCCGCTGCTGTGGTACGAGACGGACAAATGCCAGTACTGCAACCAAAAGTGCAGAAAGGTTGTGCCATTACATAGACAAAATTCTCGGCGGAGGGGCCAATTAAAATGAAATTCCGTCCCCCCCCCCCTCTTTCCATTGGAGTGCCCATAAAAATTAATTTGCATAATCATAACTACTTCTGTTTAAGAAGGCTTAGGGCAGTTCAGAAGTGCCAATGGGTCCGCCGAGAGAAAATAAATAAAATTAAACGAATTTATTGAAAATTAGGCATTTTGTGAAAAAAAATCCAAGTAACCTACCTATGGATGCCAAAAAGGGAAGGGCAGCAAAGTCGCATCCCTGATGCTGGCCTCAGGCAATGTTTCTGTTCCAAAAGCGCTGGGTTCTGTTGCCACCCAAAATTTTGATGCCATTCCGCCCTAAATACTCTCCAGCAGAGATGCCATCGCCAAAACTAAAAGCTCGGCAAAATAGTCAAAAAGCACGGAAACTTTTTTAGCCAGTAAAATGAAAACGTAAAAATCAGCATTTATTACCGCCAATTTCACTTGTTTTAAGAAATTTGGCTAGGAAGAAAGTAATTGCGCGGATTAAATGGAATTTTTAAAGAAATAAGATAAATTTGGATTAAAAAATAAAACGATGGCAACTGCTGATTCACCGGGCGCGGAACCCTCAAAATTTGGCAAATATGCCCGGTTTCTTGGCCAAAATGGCATCGCTGCTTTCACCCTCCCTCCCCCTTTTTTGTTCAGCCCCGTCGCCTGTTGGACTGTCTGCACTATGTGTGCGAAGAGTGTGTGCCTGAACAATGCCTGCTGCTGGACAATTTGGAGCCCGACGAAATCCGATGCCCAAATTGCAGCCAAGTACGGGCCCATCATTAGTGTTAAATAGGGGAAAGCAGCGCGTGGCAATCTTGGGAAATGCCACCGGCTTTAACGCTCGGAGAGTGTGTGGGCATTGCAATATGTTTCTTTTTAAAAGTTAGATTATTAATTATGAATTTTTTTGGCAACCCGCGCATCTGTTGGGGAGCAAAGCAAAATGTGTAGGCAAAGATCTTAATGAATGGCTTCAAGCTGGTCATGCATGACATATGCAATTTTCGGACAAAAAGAGACAGAAAAGAATTCAAGCATTTTTTTTGCAAATTATAACTGGGTCGGGGTCACTTTGGCGCGGGCCATTTTGGCGCCGCGAACTTTAAACTGTTATAACTTTTTTCTTATCCAACCAAATAAAATAATTTTGATACCATTAAATAGGCCTAAGTGTTCTTTATTAGTCTGCAAAATATTAGAAAAAATAAATTCTGTTTGACAAAAGATATAGCGTGCGGCGCCAAAATGGCCAGAAAAAGTCAGTTTTTTGAGGTTTTTTGGCCATAACTTTTTTGTGTTTCAATTAAATTTTTTAAATTTTGCAGGCTATTAGGGACTATCAAGCGCTTTAAAATGATATCAAGCTTATTTAATTTGAATGAGAAATAAAAATGTTATAGCGTTTGGCGCCAAAATGGCTGGCGCCAAAGTGGCCGGTTCCCATTATAACTGGCTCAAAAATATTCATTTGCTTTTTCGGCACGGCATTTTGGATACTCCATAGTTGCTCCCCAGACATTTGCGCCTATGTACAAAACGGGTTAAACTTATGTCTTTTCAGTCCCTGATAGCCTAAACAGCATTACCTATATAAGTGATAGAAAGTGATTGTGTGTGATAATTTGATATTTAGTAAATTTTTGAAAAAACATCACTTATTCAAACAGCAGAATTAATACTCCTAATGGAGCGGAGTCATTATTTAAAAACCATCATTATGATTTGATGAAAACTTATTTATAACTTAGCTCAAAAGAAACAAATATTTATTTATTGATATCATTCGATAGCCTAAATATTCTCTAACAGTCTACAAAATTCAAAAAATTCATTATTAGGGATGTCAAAAATATGTACAAAAATTGGTCAAAATATGTACATAAATATGTAAAAAAAATCCCCAAATATGTAAGAAATATGTATAAAAACCCAAAATATGTACGAAAATATGTAAATAAAATTTTTTAAATGGTTATTTTTTGGGAAAAAACCTTCGTAAAGTGTTAAATAGGCGTAAAATGGCATAAAAATGACCTAAATATGTTTAGAATCACCTTTTAACATTTAAAAAATTATTTTTGGAGGGGTACATTTAAAAAAAGTTTTTTTTTAAATTTTTTGACTAGAAATTTCTAAAAATTTTCAAAAATTCTCAAAATATGTATAAAAAAATAAAAAATTTGCCAAAATTTTGGATTTTTTTTTGAGGATTTCCAAAAATTTCCGTAAAAACCCGCAAATTATGTAAAAAAAATCAAAATATGTAAGAAAAAGTCCAAAATATGTACCAAATATGTATAAAACCCCGAAATATGTAAAAATATGTAAATAAAAGTCCCGATTTTTGTTTGCAAACATAAAAAAGAAAGTGTTTTTCCTACTATTTAGAGCATGGAGAAGCCAGGAAAAAATGTATTTACATAAAATTGACATCCATCCCTATTCATTATGTTTCAACAAAGTTAGGGCCAAAGATGCTCGAAAACCAAGGTTTTTTGAGTTCCTCTAGCCATATCTTTTTTGAAACATAATGAAATTTTTTGAAATTTTGTAGACTGTTAGAGAACACTTAGGGCTATTGAATAATTTCAAGAATTAAAAATTTGGTTACTTTTGAGCTAAGTTGTAAATAATTTTTCATTAAATCATAATGATGGTTTTTTAAATAACGACCTAGCACCCTCCTAATTAACTTGAAGACTTTGTTTTCTTAATTTTAATGCTGTTTAGGCTATCAGCAGGGCTTGAAAAAATTTGTTTTAATCCGTTTTGGACCTGGGCGCGAATGTGGGGCACCCGGGGGTACAATATAATATACTTAATTTGATTAAAAAATAATTGTATTATGCAAAAAGTAAAAATGGTAAGGAAATAAAATCACTCCGGGCTATGCTATATTTTTCAAATACATAATACATATGTACGACTCAGCTCCTTGGCAAATCCTGTACATAATCGATCATTTACCCTCTTGTCCACTGTTCTCTACTAATTTCCACCAATTAATTGATTGTTTCTGTTGCTCACTCACTCGATGTTTAACAATAATTATCCGTTTTAAGGTGGCAATGTCTTCAATCTCGGGTCAATCCACCACAGAAAGTTCACGTGTGGAAAACTGTGTCAAACACAACGAAAAATTTACACGGTTTTGTCTGTCCTGTGACCGTCTCGTTTGTATGAAATGCGTTGAGAGTGACGAACACCGAGAGCACAACAGTTTGCCATTGGACGATGAGCTTAAAAGAGTGTGCCGACAGAGACTCGAACAGTTGGGCCAAAAAGCGGAGCAGAAGGTCAATTGTCCATTTGTATGGCGAATGTATTCGCCCCCTTTTTTGTTGGCCGGGGGGGGGGCTAAAATATTCCCCCTCCATTCGGGAGACGATCCGTTTTCTGTCAATCGGTTGCCTTTGGGGCAAAAAAGAGTCCGGCGGTTTCAGCCGTATTTTAGGGCACAAATATGATAATTTTTAGATATTTGTTATTTATGTGAATTGTGGGGTGCATTGCTGAAAGGCACCGCGGGGAAAAGAACTATTAAAAATTTTCTTTCTAAGTTTACAATGTTTTCACCCTTTTTTGAGCAGCTATCTTTAATTTTCTATCATTGTGCCAAATTTAACAAGAAAAAACACTCCAGGCTAAACTACTCGAACATGCAAAAGAGACCATTCCGACGCGCAAGCAAATGTTGCATTTATCATACAACAAATGCTGCGAGAAAATTGAGAATTCATTTGCTAATTATGGGCATGTGCTGGTCCAAGTGAAGGCACAACTGTTGTCCGAGTTGGTGAACAACCGTGAAGCGGCAGAGCAGGACTTGGACACTCTTTACGAAAAGATTGGGTTGCAAATGCCAACATTTAAGCGGGCAATCAGGTCAAAGCGAATGGCATTTGGAAGGACTTAAGCGGAGGATGACAAAACGTGGCCGGGGCACAATAACTCGAAAAATATACCGTCACACTTTTAGCTTTTCAATTAAAACAACATTTTTTCTTGCGATTTTTTGATTTTTTTAAATTTGCGAGACTTTATGTTCAGGCGATATTTTTTGTCCGATGAAATTTTGGGGGTACTTCGGGACTTAAAAGGGTTGAGTTTGCAATTAAACATATGGCAAGAATGGCACTTTCTCACATTAAATTACAGTATTAACAATCAATTGGATAATTAGAGCACTTCAGTGATATTGGGTAATTAATACCGGAATTTAGATCAAACGAGAAATGGTCCAAATACCGATAAAGTCTTTTTTGTTTTAAGTTTTCTTTTTGTTTCAGAAGCGCACACCTTTTGTTGGAAAGGGGCGATGCGGCGGAACTTTACCTTGGCCGATCCGATGTTCGTCTTCAGTTGAAACTTTTTGCTCAAACTTTACCTGAAACCAATGAGAAAGTTGAACTGCACTTTGTCCCTCCCACCAATGCGACGTTCAAAAAAAATCTCAAACTAATTGTCGGCACTATTGGAAGTGATCAAATCTCTTTTATAAATTTATTATTAGACTGATCAATGCCAAGTTGGTGGCGTTCATAATGGATTTTTCATTTCAAAGGCCGTCCCACGGCACTGCATGAGGGTGAGGAACCGAATATGTTGGCCAACGAGCAGCAACAGTCCTTGCCCACCGCACAAGTCGGCACCGTCACTGAAGTTGTTGCTGATGTTGAGCATTCGCCGGCGTCGACGCAAATTCAGCATCAGGTGGTACAGCAGTTGTTTGGCATTCTCTCCAGGGCAAAATTTCTCAATAATTCGCTATTTTAATGCAAATTTTAAAGGCGACGGCGGAGTCCTTTCTGAGGTGCAAGCAAAAGTTGCATTTATCGTATAACAAATGCCGCGAGAAGATTGAGAATTCATTTGTGTATTACGGGCATGTGCTGGTCCAAGTGAAGGCACAACTGTTGTCCGAGTTGGTGAACAACCGCGAAGCGGCAGAGCAGTACTTGCACAATCTTTACGACCAAATTGATGACCAATTGGCGAGTTTTGATCGGCAGTTCAGGTCAAAATAAATGGCGCTTGGAAGTACTAAAGAAGGTTGAATTTTCATTGAAACAGAAGACAAAAAACGATGGTAGAGAATTATGATTTGATGGATTTGTGCCGGGACAAGTCAGGCGTTCGTATGATGTTGAAGCTAATTATCGATGCGTTGCCGGAAGCAAATCATAAAATTGAGCAACACTTTAACGCGCCCACCAAAGCGGAATTTAAAAAGAGATTGGAATGCATTGTTGGGACCATTGAAAGTATTTTTGAGTTAAATTTTCTTTTATGGAATTTTAATATTGTATAAGCAACTCCAATTTTTTTGGTTTGGATTTATCTGTTTAATTTCAAAGGCCGTTCCATGCTTCTGCTTGAGGATGTCGAACCAAGTCTGTTGGGTAACAAGCAGCAGCTGTCCTTGTCCGCCCCGCAAGTCAACACCGTCACTGATGTTGCTGGTAGAGAAAAGCACTCGTTCAATTTGAGCGGTACATCAACGGCAATTCATCATCAGCAGGTGGTACAGCTCAGGGATGGCAAGGAATTCCGACATTTTTGGGGCCTCGGAATCCCATCCCTGGTACAGCTCCTTGTTTGTCCATTTCCAAAATTATCCCCGGCGGGTGGGAGGAGGGGGTTCGTCTAACAGTTTACAAAAGGAGACAAAGTGCGACACTTATAATAACCGATTAGCTTATTGTAAACTAAACAAATTTACGTTTTTAATATGAACATACAGCTCGGCAAACGTTCCCATCCGGCATCAACTTCGGAAGATGCCGCACCTCTTGCGAAGAGAATTCGGGCAAACGAAGGTGATGCAGAGAACAGGAGTTCGATTTTATCCTTTTGTCAGGAGTACTGTACGCTTGCGGTGGGGCGGGGTAACTAGCTTAAAACTAGAAAACATTGCTTATTGATGAATTTTTGATTGGACTATTGAAATTAATTCCGGAATGCTTTTACTTCCTTTTTCACAGCGGTGTCAACGCCGACCGAATTTTCGGAACGAATTGATGCGCTGAAGGCGCGAGGAGTACACACGTGGACCGTAATTTTTTGACTTTTTTGCTATACTCCCCAAACAATTGCCACAAAAAAACTAACAAAAAAACTTTTTTGAAAACTTAAGTGCTCTATTTCCAGAAAAACGTTTGAAAAAATGAAGTTTCTTAATATTGTTAAATTTTTGGATGCGAGAATGGCGAAAATTTCTTATTTTTTCCTAAATATTTTCTATTTTTTATGTAAATGTTTTGTCCTGCCTGTCGCGCCCTTGTGCATTTTTTATTTCTTCCTCAGGTGGAAGAAGTGTCCGACTGGGTTAATTTGGTCACCGGATCAGACACGTACGGCGACCGTTTTGCTGAGGAGGAGGTGAACGGCGCTTCATTGCTTCGCCTTCAGTTTGAGCAGTTGAAAACCGACCTGAAGCTCAAACTGGGCCCACTCACAATGATTTGGAGCAGTTTGGAAGAACTTAAAGAAAAGCGATGAGCAACAGCTGACAGATGGAGTTGATGGATCGATCTCTTTGTTGACTATATAATTAATCTGTTGTCCGTTGGCTAATGGTCACACAATTCTCCTGTCTTTCTATCACATTAAAATTTAATTGATCTTACGTTTAATTTTAAATAATTTATTTTTTGAATGTTCTCTGGCTTCGTTACTCCTTTTTCATTGTAAGCAAGCTCATACTACGAAGCAAAATTAAAAATTCAAAGCAATTTTTCCTAACAAAATGCAGTAAAAATTTTAAAAAAATTGCCGGTGGAGCCTATCAGCACCGCCGGACCATCAAACGGCTTCAAATCCCTCCTATCTTTTGCTCTCCGGCCTGAAATTTTAAAATAACACTAGAAAAAAATGTTGGCCCTAAAAACAAAAAAAAAAAGTTCGTATTCCCCCTACGGAATTTTTTGCTATTTTGGTGCTTTAATATTTCACAATTTTCTACTGTATTCCTTTGAGTAAGGAATACTGTACTTTACACCGTTTAAGTGCCAACTTTTTGAAAGGAATATTCAATTTCGAAAATGCAATGATGGGTCATCTTCAAATGTTAGCTTGCCAACTTCTAACCCGTCGTCATCCCCCGTAAAATAAATTGCGCACGGGGAAAGGGTTTGGATTAGAATTTTGAGAATTTTTTCATTTCTTAAGGGTGCATTTTTAAACATTTTATGGCCGATTCTTAAGGCTATATATATATTTTTTTAATTTTAGGTTGATTCTTAGGGGGGGTATGTTCTTCGATTTTATTCCATTTTGTTAATAAATTTTCGGCAAAACGTTAAAATAGTTTAAAAAAAATTACAAATCGTATCCCTAATTATAATCCATATTTGGCTTTTTTTGTCAATATAAATCCGGCCCCAAATTAGGTAATTGGTTCATAGGGTTTTTCAGTGGAAAACTTCATGTTAAATTCGTGATATTTGTAAAATCTTAAAACGACTTAAAAACTGTACTTCTCTTTGCATTTTCAAAAAAAACTTCCTTTTCAGAGAAAAGTCCCTCCCTCCCCACCCATCTCCACCACCACAAAACATGCTGGCTTTCTGCTGCTGCTGCTTCTTCCCTCCTTTTTCGCATATTCCTCTCCATCTTTTTGTCCCTGTGTTTTTGAGTCATTCCTCCCACAAAATCCCTCCTTCCCCCGGTCCCAAATCATTCATTCGCCTTTCTCTCATTATTATTACATATTTTGTTGTTGTGGTTGTGGTGATGGATGGACGCTGTTGTTTTGCGCCGGCCCGCCCATCCGCCACCGCCGCCATCGCTTGCGCACCGCCGACCCCAGCGCCAAAAACGCCCGCCCGCAGTGGGGAGGCCCTCCTCCGCCGCCGCCGTCGCCGGGCGCCACACCGGCGACCGCTGATGAGAGCGCAGAGTTAAGGGCGTCGCGCCGAGATAAGCGATAAGCAGCAACAACAACAACAGTGATGGAAGTGACAAATCTATCAAATCCGGCCTTCCGTCCTCCATCCGTCCGGTCGTCCAAAATTATACAATACGCAGCCGACCGACGAAGACCACCACAATCACAGTCAGCAGCGGCAACAGCGGGGCGACGGAGCAGAACACTCCCCGCCACCACCATCACAATCGCTGCTATGCTGCCTTAAGGGAGGGCATTCCCCGTCCCCGCCCTTCGAAAAATACTGCTTATAGATTAGAAATCCTAAAGAAATATTCTCCTATTCAGTGAAAAATTTGTGGTAAAATTCGAAAATTGTCAAAATGAAAATTACGTTTTTTTTCAGAGAAAAAATTGTTTTCATAAATTTAAGCATACTGTAGAATTGAGTTAATTTATTGTATTGAACTAATTAAAAGTTGCAAAAAAGTGTTAAATTTTATTTAATGTTTTTAAGTGATCATTAGTGATGCAACAAGTACAAATATTTGGAATCACTGTACTTATTATTTCCAAATTTTTGGCGCTCCCAGCCGAACAGAACCCGCGCTCTTTCATTTTACTTAAATTTCCCCATTTTAAATGAAAACAAATTATTTATTGTTTTAAAACCAGCTTTATTTTTTCTCAAAATTAAATCTATTAAATTTACTTTTTTAAACAAATGAAAAAGTTTTTTATTTAAAATTGCGTTTGCTCAATCTCTCGCCCACTGCTGCGTTTTGTTTGGTGTGGCAGCTCTTTTTGAGTATGGCGATGAGTTTTTGTTGTGCTTCTGTTGGGACAACGGACGCCACCGCCAGCGGCGCAACCGAAAAAAACGGGCAACAAATTAGCAACACTTTGAGCGGGCACAACAACGACGCGCAAAGGTCGCGGCGGCGAATGGCCCAAAAAGCGGTGGCAGCGAAAGTGGGGCACCAGCCAGCGGAAGAAGCGCAAACGATGCTAATCACCAGTGGAAGGAAGCAGGAGCAGCAGAAAACAGTGGCAGGACAGCGGCGGCAAATTGAACAACGGTGGCGGCACCATGAGCCTAATTGGCCCCTTCCGTTACGAAGGCTCGGCAAATGCCAACAATGGAAGTCGAGCGTGGATGAAGGCGGCTTAATCACTGTGCAAATTTGTGCCATTTTCTCATGGCTTTTTCCATC
Source organism: Heterodera glycines (assembly GCA_004148225.2). NCBI lineage: Eukaryota > Metazoa > Nematoda > Chromadorea > Rhabditida > Heteroderidae > Heterodera > Heterodera glycines. Next base: position 8,565,005 of record CP049706.1, read on the forward strand.
TATTACTGCTGGTTTTCATCAACATCGAACTTCGGCAGCAACTGCTTCATCCTTTTTCCTCTCAATGCTTTTCCTTTGTCTGTTTATTTTGTTGCCGCCGAAGCCGGCAGTGACCGCTTACTCCGCTTATTCAGGTAATCAATGTGGCAATTCAGAGGCTTTTGGCAAAAATGCAAAATTTGGGGATCAACCCTCCCTCACTTCCCTCATGCCAACCAGGGATGGAATCATAGACTTTGAAAGATTTCTGAAATTTGGTCCGTCCCCTATGCCAATTTGCTAAAATTCTCATCGGTGACCTCTGTGCCGTCGTCGTCTCAATTTGCATTCAAATTCCGCCTTTTCCACACCACCAAAAGTTCGCCATTCTCGTCATATTCATCATCACCATTTATTCCTCCCTATCCCCCAAGGTCACCTTTCCCCCCCCCCCAATTTATTCTTTCAATTCCTTCCGCCATTTTTCCCGCAAATTGCTGCAAAAGTGCTGAAGAGATTGGGAGGAGTGATGTGGAAAGAAAAATGGATATTAAAACAAAAAAATATCAGCGAATTTGGTCAATGTCATTGCCGCACACAGAAAAAGAAATGAATGAATGCTTTTCCAATAAAAAATGATTTATGTGAAAAATTCCAAAAAAAAAGATTCGTTTCCGATCACTTAAAAAAAGAAAATTGTTGGATTAATGTGTAAAACATTTTTATGAAAATACAGAGACCATAAGCACGGATACATTTTCTTAACGAAATCCATTGATCAAAAGGGGGTTGATCACAAATTTGGACATGGAATTTTAGCGTAATTCTGAATTTAAATTTTGAATCTTTATGGATTTATTGGAAAAACCCATTTTATGAGGTTCCTTGGATATTCCATCGCCGTTCATTTTTACTGAGAAAAATCCATAATAATTCAATAGATTTAATCACAAATTACTAAAAAATAGTACATTACTTTTGACGATATTCTTTTAAGCTTAGTAAAATCCGAATTTTCCTTTAATTACCCCCTATAACAAACCCGGGATATTAAAGCCAGAAATTTTTCTGAAAATTAATTAATGATGCTTTCCTCTCCGTTTTGTAGCAGTAAGTCGGCCCTGTTTGTCGTCCGAATTCGAGTGCGGTTGTGGCCAACCTCGGTCAGTTTTTATTTGCTATTACTGTCGTATACCGTACACCCAAACGGTACTGTCTCATTCGTAACCAATCCAACAAACATTGTTATTCACTGAATAATCGAGGTCCCGGTCCCGGCTTCTCAGGTCCCGGCAAGTCCCGGTCCCGGTTTTGTAAAAATTCCCGGTCCCGTGGCACTCTACCCAAAAGTCTTGAGAAAACGTGCCGCGAAAAAAGCGGTGTTGAAAGCAAAAAAGGTCATTGATTTACATTAATTTCATGGCCGGAGACCCCTTCGCAAAATTGGAAAATTGGCCGCTGATCCCTTGTTTTGCAATAATCTGAATTTTGAGGTCTACAATATACATATACTTCTGAACAATTCTAATGCTAAAAAACAGGCACTCGCGCGAAAACTGAATAAAAATTTTGTATTTGAAAAATTTTGTCCAAAAATTTTTACGTTGGAAAATTACCGGTTTTTACCGGTACCGGTACCGGTGGAAAAAGTTGGTACCGGTACCGGTACCGGTTTTTGCATTACAGGTCAGTACCGGTACCGGTTTTTTTACAATTACCGATTACCGCTCAACTCTATTCGTAACCAATCCAACAAACATTGTTATTCATTGAATTAAAGCTCAATATTTGGCATTCTGTTGATGATTGTCAGATCAGTTGTACACAAAGCAAGCACAATGAATGAACAAATTTAGCAGTTCAAATTTCATAATCATTATATGCAGAAACTTAAATTTTAATCAGTGATCAATGCTAAAAATGACTTTCCGATGAAATTAGCTAAAATTGAAGATGTGTATGCCCTTCTTGTGCATACATTTGCGCCTCGGACATTTACGCCTATGCCAAAAATCGGATTAAATTTGAATTTTTTCGAATCTATAGTTCATAAACAGCATTAAAATAGACATATTTATTAAATGAGAAAACAATTATTTTTTCAAAAATGTGCTGACGATCAAAATATCAGATACAATTACATTCAATTGCATATTTAAAGCTCTTTAGGCCATCTGGGATTGAAAAACTTCAGTTTGAATCCGATTAAGGAAATAAGCGCAAATATGTAACAATGCACTTTTCATCCTATTAGCTAAATTTTGTCCATTCCTTCCTTCCCCTTCTAAAGGTGCGTGCCGAGTTCAGTTGTCAGTGATGGAGCGGCCGACTGTGCCGATGCAACGGACGAATTGGAGGAGACATGGGAGGATTTGTGCGGCGATGGCACTCCAAGTCGGCGCTCGGCCACATGGCGGACGCGGGCGGGGACGGCACGGCTGTGCCCGAAGGCACGCGCGAGGGAATGCCCCGCCGAGTTGGGCCAAGTGTGCGTGGTAAGCACAGAATGGGGAGGTTCGGCAACTACCGGACATTTTGACCTGTACAATATGTCGGTGGACATTTTAACTTCAAAATAATTTGTGTGAGTAATTTAATTTAAAAAAATATTTGCCAATTGCACTTAAATCTTTTCTTAAAATTAATTGATTGTTTAATTATTTATTTATTCTATTTTTGTATTTTGACTCATGGATTTTGAAATCTGAGAATAATTTTTTTAAGCACAATCTCGCATTAATTTATAAAAATATCCAATTTTTCAAACCGATTTTTTGACATTTTCTTGATGAATTTTAGCACAGTTTTCATACAATATTTTATTTTTGAATTAATTGATATTATTTTAATGATCCTTAGCATTTAATATCTTAATCCCATGATTAGTTTGATCACATTTGTCCAATTTCATACGACTTTGAGTGTAGCTTAATCTGATCTGCTGATTTGCATTGATATATGTCAGTCACAGTGCCGCCATGAGAAAATTGGCGCCATTAACCACAGTGAACGGTGTCGGTGTGAAAATAAATCACAGACTGATCAGGCCAGCTGATCAGCTTTAGCAAAGCCGTTCACTAATTTTAAAATGTTAATTTTTTGAAGGAATTTGATGCGCGGCCCCGCTGTGTGTGTCGGCTAGGCTTTTTCCGAGCGCCCGG
>CP049706.1:8569144-8594120 GCA_004148225.2 Heterodera glycines
GGATGGACCCCTGAGGGGTAAATTCTTAGGCTTAGGCAGACAAAGCGTACACACAACGGCATGGGAAGGGAATTTTGCTTACCAATTTAGATATTTAAAAAGCGTTTTACAATTACAAACTTAGAAATTTTTAAGAATTTTTCAAGGAAAAAATCTTTAGTCTCAAGAAAAAACTTTTTGAAAAATTTTTTAAGCGATTTTTGGGAAATATTTTAAAAAAATAGTAATTCATAATAAATTTTCAAAAAAACACTAGAAAAATTTTCAATTTTTCTTAAAATTTTCTATTAAAAAGTTTTTCTAAGAAAAATTTCTAAATTTGAATTTTTTTTAAATGGTAAAAATTAAGGACAGCGAGATTTCGTCCCGTCCTCATTTTGAAAGTAGGATACACAAATAATTCAAAACGGCACGGCAAAATTAATTTATATCACTTTAGCGCCCCACCATCGCTTACATCGACGCCCATGCGCATGCGCATTCCCTGGTCCTCGCGCGAGGCACCGCCAATGACGGACACCGTGCGGACGCCGAGCCGGTCGCCAAACTTGTGCGTCTCCACCTCAATTTGTTGGGCCAGCTCACGCGTGGGTGCCAAAATGACGGCGTACGGGCCCTGCTCATAGTCGGCGGCGTCCTCAATGGTGGCGACGGCCTCCGCCTGCTTCTTCGGCACGGTGGTGATCCAGACAAGCAGCGGGATGAGGAATGCCGCAGTTTTGCCGGAGCCGGTCTCCGCCACGCCGATGATGTCCCGGTTTTGGAGACCGATCGGAATGGCCTGGCGTTGGATGGGCGTAGGCTCCTGTTCACCAATTAGGGGAAAGTTTTAATCAGATTATTTAAGACAAAAAATGTGTAAAAAACAGTGACAATCTTTAAATTTTCGATTTGCAATTAAAAATTGCAACCATAAAATAAATGGCCCTTTTTTCTTTGTAAAAAAATAAATAAATATAAATTAATCATAATGAATATTGTGGTAAATGAGAGGAGAGAGGGATAAGCGCATGAATAATATTGAGGGCATACTGCAAATTCCAGTTAATTTTTATTAAAATAATTAGTGGACAATTAAAATTAATGGGTGTAAAACCGGCTTTCCAAATTAACTCTTTAATTTGACGAATTTTATCAATTTCACACATATATATATATATATATTTTTTTTATTTATTGTCCAGACAAAGACGAGTAAACATATGATTGTGATTACTGCGAAAACAAAATTTGTATTAATTAATTAAGCCCCGCGTGTGTCATATGGAAACAAATTTATACGAAGGGATGACACCCGCCGGCGTATTGCATTTTATCTTTACAACGGATGAATAAGAGAATAAAATATATTGTATTTGGTGTGGAAGGAAGAGGAAAAGGTAAAAGAAGAAAATGTACCATCAACCGACCGAATGACAGACCGACAGACCACTCCTTTTAATCAGCACCGCCCAACAGCAGAGAAGGGAGAGGGAAAGAAAGTGGGAGAGAGAGGGAGAGCGGAAGAGAGAGAGAGCCAAGTGCACTCAAAAAGGAGAGAGAGGTAGAAAGATAAATGCACTTAAAAAGGAGAGAGAGCGGAAGAGAGAAAAAGAGAGACAAATGCCCTCAAAAAGGAAAGAGAGAGAGAGCGCGGAAGATAGGCAATGGGCAGCAGACGAGTAGAGACACTTGTGTGTACAGAGAGAGACAGCGAGGAAGGGAGAGAGTGCAGACGAAAAACAGAGATATTGAGAAAGAGAGAAAACGGAGAGTGTAGACACAGACAGACAGGAGCGAGAAAAGTGTGGAGAATGGTCAGACAGCAAGGCACTCCTTTTTCATCCCTTTTAAGAAGTTTCATGAAAGGAGAGGGATATTTCTTATGAAAAGCAATACCAGTTAATTATCGGGAGCTTATGCCACAAAAGGTCGCCGAATGAAACGCCGCCGGACAAATTTTTTGACCGTAACTTTTCTTTCGCAAGCCAAAAATCAAACACTCTTGGCATTGTTCGAAAATGAAATTTCATCGAACTGATAAAAAAGACCCGTGAAATCAGAGTCAGAGATATGGGCAAATGGATTCAAATTGGTCGGGAAGAACATGTAAAATCAGGGTGCACTTCATCCCCCCCCCCGAAACAAAATATATTTATTTTTTTCGGGGGGGGGGGAGTAAAACAGTGAGCAAAATTTGGAGGCTGAATTACTCCAATCGTTTGCGTTTAACTAAATTGGTTGAGGCACAACTGATGAAACGAAGAACTTTTTTTCTTGCTTTCGGCCCAAAACATTTTTATAAATAATAAACTGTCTCAAAATCAATCTGTCGATGCCCACCTTGTAGCCGACTTCCATGATCACGTCGAACACCTCCTTGGGCAAGTTCTGCTCCTCCCAATTGCGCATAGGGCGCGGAATGCGTCCGCCTTTGATCGAAATGTTGAAGTCCTCGCGGAAAATGCGCCAGTCCCGGTCCGACATCTCGGACAGCGGCTTCTTCGTCCAGTGCCGGTTGTCCCAGTCCTCCTTTTTCTGCTTCTTGTGCAGTTGACGCTGCCTACACACAGCAAAAAAAAAAAACATGACAATTTTGGCCAAAAATTAAAATTGGTATTGATCACTCAAATTGATTGAAAGACCAAGCAAAATTATCCCTCGAAAAACTCGTCCATTTTTTTGTCACATTAAAAAAAATTCCCAAACAATCTCTCGGAAAATGCTTGAAAATCAAACCCTGTTAAAAAACATAGCACTACACATATTCCTGCTTTTTCGCTCGGGCATTAAAAATTTTAAAAAAACACTACGGGTGCCGCCCCCTGAAATTTTTTTTCCGAATACGGGCCTCTGATCCAGGCCCATAGTCTTAAAAAAATTTCGGGTTGGGCAACCGAAGAGGTCTTTTTTGTTGCAATTCGCGCCTGAAATTTTTTTTCCAGTGTAATTGGAGTACCTTTTCAGTGTTGTTGAAAAAGAGGAAATTTTGGCCACTTTGAGACCTACTTTTTGAAAAAAATATGGGAAAACTAGGACCCAGTAAAAATTTAGAGAATTTATGGTCAATTTTATCACGGAAATTAAGTAGAAAAACAAAAAGTACTAGTCCACTCTTCTGACACGCACCTGCTCTTCTCCTGCTCCTTCTCCGCTTCGGAGCGCCGCTGCTCGAGCAGTCTCTGGTAGAACTCGGACTTCTGCTTCTTCTGCTGGTTCACGTCCATGCCGGCGATGGAGCCACGGCCCAGAAACTGCACTTCATGGCGCTCTTTGTACAGCTGGTTGTAGTCGTTGGACGTGTCCTCGGTGGGCTCCCAGTCGAAGATGAACTTGCGCTCGTGCAGACGACGGCCCCGTTTCCGCTTCTCACGGGGAGCGCCTGTGAAAAAAAACAAATACAAAATATGGCGTGACAAAATACGGTTTTTTTTTGTTAATACCCCCTCCAAGGCCTTGTTCACCAAAAATTTCTTTAAAAAAATCCGAGACATTTTCGGGCCCGGGGGACCGTCAATTAGGGAATTTTTCAAATTTTAAATTCTTAATGAAAAACTTTTCCAGTAAAATTGTATGGTTCCATATGACTCTTTGTCCGTTAGGTCTTCTTAAGTGCCCTTAAATGTGTTTCACACAATTTGAATGTATTCAAAATTTTCACAAGAAACATATATAATCCATTTTTGTAGTTATTTTGCCGATTAAATATTCTCTGACTGTGAGTAAATTTCATGCTAATGCCGCCCCGTCATTTTTGTTCTCATTTTGCCGATCGCAAAAAATGCGGCATATTCTCAATTGTTAATTTGGTTTTTTCGCATTCCATTAAATCAAAACCAAAAAATCATTTAATCCGCATCTGTACTTTGCCATTTAGAATAACGTTCGATTCGTACCATCGCAAAAAATGTTAGAAAATGGGATAAAATGATTTAAAAGGAAATGTTGGGCAACAAATCTCGGTGGTGGTATTGAAAAATGCCAAAATTATGCCGAGAGTTCCAAGGTGTTCAACAAACGCATTTTTTAGGTTGCACAAACCCAAGTATCGCGCCTTGATCGCCTCCTGCATCTTCAGCGAGTCCTTCTCCTGCACACGGTCGCTGCGGCGTTCGTCTCGCTCGCGACTGTGGCTGCGACTGCGCGGGCTTCGCTCTCTCTCTCTGCGGTCGCCCCGGTCGCTTCGGCGGTCGCGCTCCCTCTCGCGGTAGCGCTCACGCTCACCGCGTTCAGCTAAAACGAAGACAACAATATAAAATAAAATTTAAAAACCGTAAATTTTTTAACACAGACAAATCCACAACAAACATTCCCCGACCAAGGACGGGACCAGGGCTAATTAAGTGACCAAACCCACGAGCAAGGGGTATCTCGAGAATAGGGGAGAGGCTGTAAAGGAGAGGACCGTGAGTGAGAAGGGAGGGGTGGCTATGCCAAGTTTTGGTGAAAATCCGTCAAATTTTGAAAAAAATGCATCGAAAAAAATTATTTAAAATAAAAAAAATAGTCTCGCCGGGCGGTACCCTCCAACAAAACCGGAAAATAGGAAACAACTACAATAAGAAGATGAGCTAAATTTTACTTGGTAGACACAAAAATTTTAAAGGAAAAAGTGAAATTTTGCGCCCAAGAAAATTCCGGCGTTATTTGAAAATTGGATTGGTCCATTTGGATTTTTAACAAACGGTACGCATTTTTGAGCTTTTGTTCGAATGGCAAAACTTAAAAAAATAATGGTAATTTATAAAATTTTGAAAATCAACCAATTTTCAAAAAAAGCAAAAATTTCAATTCCAACAAATTTACCCAAATCCCAACAAAAACATCAAAATTCACCTCGCCGTGCCTCGGCCACGAACCGCTTGCGCTGCTCCTCCAGGTCCTTGGCCACTTTCTGCTTCTGCTCCACTTCCTCTCGTCGCTTTTTCAGTGCAATCGCTTCGCGCTCCTCCCTCGAGAGGAATTTTGGCTGAATTTTTGCGATTTTATTTTTGCTTTTTTGTTTAAGGCCTCGCTAACCTTGCATTCGGCCTCTTCAATTTCCTTCTTTTTTGCCAAAATCTCTTCGAGTGACAACGGCTCGCGCTTTACTGCTAACATTTTTGAAGATAATCGGTTAAAAAAAATCAGAAATTCAAAGAAAAAAAGTAGAAATACCTAAAATAGCAAAAATAAGATTCATTTGGACCGTTTGCGAAAGGTCCGTATCGTTTTGGCGCCGACGTTTTGGCGCCAGCCCAAGTTTTTGGGTTATAACTTTTTTTGTTGTTAACCAAATCCAGCAATCTTGGTATCAATCGAAAGCTTAACATGTTTAGAAGATATTTCTAAGTATTGCTTCGCGATTAGACAATTACCAAAAAAGTTATAACATGAAATTCCAAAAAAGTCGAAATTTTTGAGTTTTTTTCTTAATAACTTTTTTAGAAGCTAAAATTTTTGTTTGTTTTTTGTAAGGCTAATAGAGCTTGTGAAGGGCTTTCGAATGATACCAAGATTGTTAGATTTGGTCAACAAGAAAAAAAGTTATAATAAAAAAACTGAGGCTGGCGCCAAAACGTCGGCGCCAAAACGACCCAATCCCTTTGCGAAAGACCATTATAGAAAACTTGTCAAAACTGTGCAAATTTCAAAATTTCAATTTTAAATATATTTCGCCAATTGACCGAAAAAGAAATTAATTCAAATACAAAATTTTTTTAGGGTTTAAGAGAAACACTGTGCTCGCAAATGTATGTACTTACTTCTAACAAATTATATTGGGAGAATCCGAATCTCAGAAACTTAAAATATTCTGGTAAAAACTTAAAGATTCACATAGAAAATCTGATAAAGCAATACATAATTTTCAAAAAATTTCTCCCGGCAACTCCCATGGCACCACCCGACTTTAAACGCCCATTTGGGGAGAAGAAAAATAGGTCGCCGTAACGGCCCAACCGACACCAACGCCAATCGTACGGGGGTCCTTTGTCCCACACCTTGTACACCTAGGTTTTAACAACGAAAACTGTAAGATACATAAAAAAATCTCGATGATAAAAAAAGAATTTTTTTTCCGAATTGGCTCATAATCAGACCCCCAATTTTGTAATATTTTTTTCAATTCCAAAGCCGGTAATATAGTACTGCCGATGGTAGGACCCCTTTTTTGAAAAAAATATTTAACTTTTTGAAAGTCACTGAAAATGTGTTTCTAAGGGTTTTCTGGGTCGCTGATCACGAATCTAACATGTATTTTGACCAATTTCGAATCCCGGGCCCGAATTCGAACAAAAAGTCGAAAATCTAAAATTTTCAGAAAATTTACATTTGTGTTTGAATCTGCTTAGAATGCACATTTTTACTGTTACAATGCTTTTTGACTAAATTTATGATGTTTTAATCAATTTAGGAACAAATAAAGAATTTTGAAAATTTTAGATTTTCGACTTTTTGTTCGAATTCGGGCCCGGGATTCGAAATTGGTCAAAATACATGTTAGATTCGTAATCAGCGACCCAGAAAACCCTTAGAAACACATTTTCAGTGACTTTCAAAAAGTTAAATATTTTTTTCAAAAAAGGGTCCTACCATCGGCAGTATTACCCCAAAGCCTTGCCGGGCTTAGGTTAAAAAACTGTGACCGTGCCAAACCCGAAAAGCCGGGATTCTCGGATTCATTCCTGTCAGGATCCCGTCCTAACCTTGTGTTTAACAAAAAAAAAGTCCACTCGAATTTGCCGGACTTGGCCTGGGTGTTGGTGGTCATCTGGTGAATTCTCCTCGCCATCGGCATCGCCTCCGTACACCATTACCAATTCGGAGACTGCAAAGAAATTCAAATGATTCACAAAGACACCGATAGATCGCATTGAGCCAAAATAAAAAATTAAATCAAATAAAAAAATATGGCGAAAAGTAATATAATTTGAGAATTTGAAAGATAATGACCCTCTCAGAATTTTTCTCTCTCCGTTATTCATTGTTATCATCCCTTTCATAATTTCAACCATCTCCGTTATCAGTGCTAATATTCCTCTCACATAGTTTCGCCATCTCCGCTATCAGTGTTATCATTCCTCTCGTAATTTCCCATCTAAGTTAATAGAAATCATATTCCTTTCACAATTTTCCCTCTCTGTTATCAATGTTTGTTGTTTTTATATATTTTATTAATTCGCAAGGGCGGGATTTTGAGTGACCTACCTAAATCTGCGGTCGCTGATCGAATTCCAGTCAATTCTTAGCCCAGAATTCGGATAAAAACACAGAAAATGACAGTTCGGGCGGCAAAAATAATTAGGAGGTATGTATGTATGTATGTAAATTAAAAATTAATGAATCGCGGAAATCTTGATGGATTTATTTGGGATCACCAAACTGTGGTGTTTGTGAGGTTTCAGTTTTGAGGGATTCGGACAGTTCGGCACGACCGTTTCGGTATACTATAATAGAGGTTTCAAAATGCCTACTTAATACATAACAACAAAATTAAATTTTTTTTTTAAATTTTTGGTCGCTTAAAATTCATTCTAACTTATGTACATACCTATTTAACTGTACAAAAAAAAAGATAAAAGTTCTTAAATTTGCTCGGGGCCGATATGCCGAGATATACATGACCTAATTCCTTTAAAAAAAACAGTACTCTTTTGCCGACGAATGGGGATGGCACATGTCAGCCTTTATGGTGGGTGCCGAATTGCCCGCCCTTTTCAAGCAAATGCGAGGGACTTAGTTGCGGCACATTAACTCTCTCTCACTCCCATATAAAAAAAGATATTTTCATTTAAAAACCATCAGTTACCCTTTAATACAATAAATTTTATCATTTTTCTCCTACATAAAAATATTTTTCTATTTACATACATACATACAAGATATATTAGCTATGTATTCATTAAAAAAAAGAAAATTGCCGCCCGAACTTCTCTCGGAGTTGGCCAGCGCCTTACCCTTTGACTTTCGCTGGGCCACAACCCGAGTTTCTTCTTCTTTTGATTATTTTGTCAAAAAGAGACAGAAAAAATGGATTTGGACCGAATTCATTCGGGTAAATAAACGTTTGATGGTTTTTTTAGGGCTCAGATTGGTGAAAAGTGGAAGTAATATAATGATCAGCGGCCGCTATGAAATTTTCGGGGATTTTGGGATCCCTGATCACGAATCTAAAGTTATTTTAACCATTATATATCTGTATTTTTAACAGATGAACCAACATCAAGTAAAACACAGCTGGACGGTGAGTTGTGTTTTGATTTTGCGCCTATTCTTTAATTATACAAATTAATTTATGAATTGAAAATGGTAAATGATCGATACCCTTTTTTAGATTAGCAACTTTTCCTTTTGTTGCGAGGAAATCGGCGAAGTTTTGAAGAGTTCGACTTTCAGGTTTTTCCCTTTTAAACGTTTTTTAAACATTTCGACTGCATGTTATTTCAAAATTTGATTGGCAAAAATGATTTAAAATTTTCGATTTTTTGGGTTCAGTCGATTCACTCATTGCCCGTGGGACTTGAATTTGGGTTTTTGTCACATTTCCGACTTATTACTCCGCTTTAGTGCCGGCCCCAACGACATGTTCAAGTGGTGCCTGCGAATCAACCCAAAGGGCCGCGACGAAGAATCCAAGGACTACTTGTCCCTGTATTTGCTGCTCGTCCAATGCAACAACACGCGGGTGCACGCCAAATTCAAATTCGGCATACTGAATGCCAATGGAGATGAAGGCCGAGTGCTGGGTGAGTGACAATGAAGGGAATTGGAAGGAAATGAATGGTAGGAGATGGAAACTTCCATCGTTACGAGTTTCCCACCTCCATACGACTGAAGCACCGTGACTTTACAACCCTCAGTAGACAATAGTTGAGCTAACCATTTCTTCCACAGAATCACAGCGCGCCTACCCATTTGTGCAAGGCACAGACTGGGGCTTCAAGAAGTTCATTCGCCGTGATTTTTTGCTGGACGAACAGAACGGACTGCTGCCAGACGACCGGCTGACCATCTCTTGCGAAGTGTCCGTCCTTTCGCAGTCGTTGAGCGACCGGTCCAGGCACTCGTTGACCTAATCAGCGGAGTGAAACAGAATTAATTATTGTGAAGAGATTAAGCCAACAAAGCGGTGTTAAGAGCATAAAGCGCTTTGAGAAGAGAGAAAAAAGCCAGGGGAGGGCAATTAAGCAACTCATTAATGAGTAATAAAGTGATGAAAATAAAAAACATAAATTAAGCCTTAGAGTAAAGACACCAGGGACAGCGCCATTAACCGTGAAGGGTCGAAGTTGGAATGTGGTTTTGAAAAGCATTTAGTCTAATTTAATTCAGATAGATATAATCTATTTAAAGTTAAGAGGCATTTAGCCTAAGCGGGTGTAATTAGCAGCAGCAACTTCCAACCAGCGCACCAGCAGCAACAGTACCCATGTAACTTTTGGCGTACTTTTCTAGGACATGTTCATACATGAAAAAGATGCGGGGGTAGGAGAGGGGTCAATAGCCAATTTTAGAAAGTGGGTACAAACGCCGATTTTTAATCTTTTTTGGAGAGGGGAAGTAGGTGCCGATAGGCGCCGCCGGGGAAACTATAGTATTTTTTGAGAAAATTTGAGACCCCCCCCCCCCTCCTTCGCTGCAAACCTTCCCCCCCCCCGGCTAGCCCCTTTTGCGAGCGGGGGGGGGTCATGGACAAATATTGTGAAGGGAGCGGAGCGATTTCCCACTTTGCCCGTTAACTTTTAAAACTTTTTCAGACAGCACAGCGCCGTCCGTTGGTCAGCCGATCACAATGGCGACAAGCAGTGCGAGTGCAGCCGCTTACCCGGTCGCCACGCCTCAACTGATGATGGGCACGGCGGGTGCCGGCGGTGGTGGCAAAATGCCGAACGCCGTCCTCACCGATTTGGTATTAATGAAAATGGTCCTTGGAATTTAAAAAAAATTCAGGTTAGGTGAAATTGGCCAAATTTTCTCAGACTTATGGAAAATCCTCTTGGAAAACTTATTCTCGAGTATCATTTTCAAAATTTTACAAGCCAAAAGGGATATCAAAGCGTTCTTAGAGTAAGAGTTTTTGCTTACTAATACTAAGAAAAATGTTACATCCAACTTAAGTTTTGCTTGTAGATTAAAAAGCTTAAGGGTCTATTGAAGGGTACCAAGAATGTTTAATTCGGTCGATTTTGACAGAAGTTATGACGATTTTTTTGTTTTTTTAAAGCAGTGCGAGTTGGTTTTTTTGCCAATTCTTACCCTTCCAATTCGATCTCGAAATTGTCAAACAAAATAGAGGATTTCTGCAATAGGTACGGTATCAAAAAACGTATTTGGCACAGATGCCGCCATATGGTCCGGCTCACAACCAACAGCAACAAATGATGCCACCGTCGGCGCTGGTCGGCGTTCCACCGGGCGCAGCTGCAACGAACACTTGGATGGATTGGAATTCGTCAGCGGCGATGCCACCACGCGGCACTTACACGGCACCACCGGCGGCATGGACAACACAGCACAAAGCAGAATTTGGTGGAGTCCAAGCAGGACAACCGGCGGTGCAAATGGGAAACTATGCGTCGTCAGCAGCTGGTGGTGGTGGTGGTGGCATGGCGCCGGCGGCAGTGAGTTCGGTTGCACAGCAACAACACCAATGGCCTGGCAGTGTGACGCCTGCTGTTGAGGACCTTTACGTACGTTTTATCGGCGGGTTGGTTTTGGAAAGAGCAAAAATGCTTGGGATTTTGTTTTACCATTTTTTATGTCCCCATTTCTACCGCATTAACCTAACCATCGCCATGTATGATATAATTGACTAAATAACACATGTCTAAGTAGTTGTACAAAAATTTAACGCATTTAAGAGCACGTTGGGCGATTTGCTGCCCGTGCCGAGTGAACAGAGGGAAACTGCTGGCCATTTTGGTGGTGCCGTCACCTCATCCGCTAACATGGCGATGGGCAGTGGAGGCGACATCGGCAAAGTGACGGTGAATCAATATTATTTTATTAAGATTTTTAGGTTTGAAAATTTTAAAAAAAATTCAAAAAATCGCTGAAAATTTCCCGAAAAAATTTTTTTAAAGAAAATTTTCTTATATAAACTTTCTAAGATTTTTTTCTTAAAAAATTTCTAAATTAGCAAATTTAAAAAAAAATTTCTTTGGGGCTAAAAGCTGGGGGTGAACTGATACAGGGGGGGGGGGAAATGAAGTGGACCCCATTTTTTATATACACCAATCGCAAAAAAAACACTTACATCGCATTACTCCAACTTTCTCCAGGACAACACCATTGAGAAGTTCTATTCTGGCCAAATTTGATTTGGCAGCGACTTTTAAGAAGAAAAGAAGCATCGGTTCGCTCATCTTTACACACTTTCTATTCCTTAACTTTACCACACAAACACAGATATTATTTTTTCTTTTATTTGCTTAAGTATTTTCCTGTAAACTTAGATATATTCACTGCTACAAAATATGTATGTGTAAAATGAAAAGTATAAATGGTTTTTTCTCTTTTTGCTTGCCGCCTTTGAACTCAAGTGACAACGGCTCGCGCTTTACTGCTAACATTTTTGAAGATAATCGGTTAAAAAACTTCAGAAATTCAAAGAAAAAAAGTAGAAATACCTAAAATAGCAAAAATAAGATTCATTTGGACCGTTTGCGAAAGACCATTATAGAAAACTTGTCAAAACTGTGCAAATTTCAAAATTTACAATTTTATAAATATATTTCGCCAATTGACCGAAAATAAAATTAATTCAAATACAAATTTTTTTTAGGCTTAAGAGTAGGGTTCGAGCCCCGTGGGGCGGGGGTGGCTTTTCACGGGGGATGCGGGGGTCAGAGTCACGGGGGCGGGGGCACGATAATTCCGCCCCCGCGGGGACGGGGGCGGGGGTTTTTGAATTAGGTCCAAAAATCTCACAAAAAAATATTTTTTAAGAATGATTTCTTTGGCTCCACATTCCTTTATTTGTTGATCGTCTCGATACTATTTCTTTTGACATATGTAAATTGCACAGATTTCGACTAAAAAGTAACCAAAATTTAGGGATTTTTGGGTAATTTTTTTTAAGAAAAAAATTTTTTTTTTTGGGGGGGGGGCGTGCCGATAGGGGCGAATTTTAAATTTATTTCTAACAGATATTCACCAAAAAAATTAAGACTTTTTCGATAAATTTTCGTTTTTTAACTATATTAAATTATCGTGATTTACTCAAAATTGGAAAAAATTTGAATGCAATTTGTTAACAAATTTTGTACAAAAAATGAGCAAAATTCGCGAGCTTGGGATAATTTTTAAGAAAAAATATAGGAATTTTGGGGGCCGGCGGTGCCGATAGGCGCCACCGGGGAAAATTTTAAGAATTTATATGAATTTTGTTAGAACTTAGCCAAATTTTTCAGAAATTTTCTTTTAGATGAAAATAAGGCATTACCCCCAAATCAGAACATTTCTTAGAAACAAGAACATAAAGAAACCCTGTATTAATCAGAAAAAATAAATAAATTAAAGGAAAACGTTAGCCGGAATCGAACTCATGACAAAAGTACTGTTAGTATTGAAGCACTATCCACCAATCCACAAATAAAATAAAAAACAAGTAAAATTTATTTTATTTCATAAAAATTTCTCGATTGTTAAAAAAAATTCAAAATTGTCTAAATTTTCACTGTGCTCGCGCAAATGTGTGTACTTACTTCTAACAAATTGTATTGTGAGAATCCGAATCTCAGAAATTTAAAATATTCTGGTAAAAACTTAAAGATTCACATAGAAAATCTGATAAAGCAATACATAATTTTCAAAAAATTTCTCCCGGCAACTCCCATGGCACCACCCGACCTTAAACGCCCATTTGGGGAGAAGAAAAATAGGTCGCCGTAACGGCCCAACCGACACCAACGCCAATCGTACGGGGGTCCTTTGTCCCACACCTTGTACACCTAGGTTTTAACAACGAAAACTGTAAGATACATAAAAAAATCTCGATGATAAGAAAAAATTTTTTTTTCCGAATTGGCTCATAATCAGACCCCCAATTTTGTAATATTTTTTTCAATTTCAAAGCCCTGCCGGGCTTAGGTTAAAAAACTGTGACCGTGCCAAACCCGAAAAGCCGGGATTCTCGGATTCATTCCTGTCAGGATCCCGTCCTAACCTTGTGTTTAACAAAAAAAAAGTCCACTCGAATTTGCCGGACTTGGCCTGGGTGTTGGTGGTCATCTGGTGAATTCTCCTCGTCATCGGCGTCGCCTCCGTACACCATTACCAATTCGGAGACTGCAAAGAAACTCAAACGATTCACAAATACACCGATAGATCGCATTGAGCCAAAATAAAAATTTAAATCAAATAAAAAAATATGGCGAAAAGTAATATAATTTGAGAATTTGAAAGATAATGACCTAAAATTTTTTTCAAAAAATCACAAATGGAATGTAATTTGTACAAGAAACATTAATTAGGCTCCATTATCGACAATTCTTAAGTCCTGCTGATAGTTTCCAGCAGTTTTATGGATAAGATGATCATGAATAGAACATTTCCAGACACCACGCTTTATAAATCACCCCCCCCCCCCTCACCTCCTTACATCTGTCCCTTTATTTGTTGTTTTTATATATTTTATTAATTCGCAAGGGCGGGATTTTGAGTGACCTACCTAAATCTGCGGTCGCTGATCGAATTCCAGTCAATTCTTAGCCCAGAATTCGGACAAAAACACAGAAAATGACAGTTCGGGCGGCAAAAATAATTAGGAGGTATGTATGTATGTATGTAAATTAAAAATTAATGAATCGCGGAAATCTTGATGGATTTATTTGGGATCACCAAACTGTGATGTTTGTGAGGTTTCAGTTTTGAGGGACTCGGACAGTTCGGCACGACCGTTTCGGTATACTATAATAGAGGTTTCAAAATGCTTACTTAATACATAACAACAAAATTAAATTTTTTTTTAAAATTTTTGGTCGCTTAAAATTCATTATACCTTACATACCTATTTAACTGTACAAAAAAAAGATAAAAGGTCTTAAATTTGCTCGGGGCCGATATGACTGTGCCGAAATATACATGACCTAATTCCTTTCAAAAAACAGTACTCTTTTGCCGACGAATGGGGATGGCATGTCAGCCTTTATGGTGGGTGCCGAATTGCCCGCCCTTTTCAAGCAAATGCGAGGGACTTAGTTGCGGCACATTAACTCTCTCTCACTCCCATATAAAAAAAGATATTTTCATTTAAAAACCGTCAGTTCCCCTTTAATACAATAAATTTTATCATTTTCTCCTACATAAAAATATTTTTCTATTTACATACATACATACAAGATTTATTAGCTATGTATTCATTAAAAAAAAGAAAATTGCCGCCCGAACTTCTCTCGGAGTTGGCCAGTGCCTTACCCTTTGACTTTCGCTGGGCCACAACCCGAGTTTCTTCTTCTTTTGATTATTTTGTCAAAAAGAGACAGAAAAAATGGATTTGGACCGAATTCATTCGGGTAAATAAACGTTTGATGGTTTTTTTAGGGCTCAGATTGGTGAAAAGTGTAAGTAATATCATGATCAGCGGCCGCTATGAAATTTTCGGGGATTTAAAGTTATTTTAACCATTTCCGACTTCCTTGTCATTAAATTTGAACAAAAAAAAAACGAGGAATTTTAGTTTTGACTTTTTTCAAGTTCGGGTTAGGGATAGAAATTGGTCAAAATAAATGTCATTCGTGTTAATCTAAAATATCAATTTTATTAACAGATGAACCAACGTAATGTATACTACACGTTTGCGGTGAGTTGTATTTTGATTTTTAATTATATAAATGAATTTATGAATTGGAAATTGTAAATGATAGATTCCCCTTTTTTAGATTACCAACTTTTCCCTTCGTCCCGAGCAAATGGGCGAATTTATGAAGAGTTCGACGTTCAGGTTTTTCTTTTTAATGTTTTTTGAATTATGAAATTGGTCCATTTTTGGTACTTCCTTGTTTTGCTACCCCCTCCCCCTCGAAAATTTTTAAAATTTCAAAAAATCATAGATATTTTATTAAATCGATGACTAGCATTGCCCGTGGGACTTGAATTTTGGATTTTTGTCACATTTCCGCCTTCTTACGCCGTAAGATTTGTCCATTGGTTCAGTGCCGGACCGAACGACAAGCTGAAGTGGTGCCTGCGCATCAATCCGAAAGGCCTCGACGAAGAATCCAAGGACTACTTGTCCCTGCATTTGCTGCTCGTCCAATGCGACGACGAGGAAGTGCACGCCAAATTCAAGTTCGCCATACAGAATGCCAATGGCGAGGAGACAAAAGCGATGGGTGAGTGAATTAAGTGGAGGGAATTGGGACGAAATGAATGGTGGGAGATGGAAACATCCATCGCCACGGTGTCCTGCCTCCAACGACTGACACAGCACACCGTCACTTCCCAACTCTTTCAGTAGCCGATAGTTGAGATAACCATTTCTCCTGCAGATTCGCAGCGCGCCTACCGATTTGTGCAGGGCACAGACTGGTGCTTTAAGAAGTTCATCCGCCGCGACTTTTTGCTGGACGAGCAGAACGGACTGCTGCCCAACGACCGGCTGACCATCTCTTGCGAAGTGTCCATCCTTTTTGATAGTGTAAGCAATTCATTTATGTCTTCTTTTTGAATTTCTGCTTGGCGATATTTTGAGGAAAATATGAAATCAAGGGCGTAGCCATAGGGGGGTTGAGGGGGCTAAAGTCCCCCTAACCAAAAATTTTTAATGAAAAAAGGGTCCGGCGATTGGTCCAAAAAGCCCTGAGGGCATGCGCAAATGTACCTTAATTGACGCGTAATGAATGGGCATCATTTTGCGAGACTCTCGAAAAAGTAAACTCTGATGCAAATACTCACGATTCATCTGTGTCAATGCATTTTGCTGATCGGTCACAATCGTTTTCTCGTTTGTCCAAGCATTCGTTGCGCACTAAAATATGTTTTTTAGAAAAAAATTCATTTTTTTTTGAAAAATTTCTAATTTAAAAATTAAAAAAAAATTTAAAGGGAAAAGTCCTCCAAATTGATTGTTTGTATGATAGCATTTTCCATTTTCAGCACCACCATCCTCCGGCCAACATGCCGACAACGACGCTTCATCAGCAGCAGCAACAGTTCAGTGCCGGAGGCCCATTCATGGGACCACAACAGCAACAACATGCCATTGTGCCGGGTGCCGCCGCTGCAATTGCCCAGCAGTACACCGGCGCTGCCACGGGGTTCGACTACCCGCCAACGTTGGCACCCGAAATTGTGCAACAGCTGAAGGCACTTGGGGAGGAGGAACGGCCGTACTACGAGAAGGTGTGCCAACTGCAGCAATTCGTCGGCTTCCTGCACAATTCGCAGAACAAATACGCGGCCGAACCGGCGATGGTTGGTCAACAGAAAACTATTTCACAAATTTAAACAAAAATTGCTTAATTGATTCTAAGTTAGCACTGATTTTTTCAGCTCAACTAAAAATGGCTCAAAATCACAAAATTTGGTCATTTTTTGGACAAAATCTGTTAACAAACCGCATTTAAAAGACACTGCTCAAACAGATACCCAGTTGGTGGTCACGGCTGTGCTGCGCGGGGCACACGCAACGGAAATTGCCTGAAAGATTTTATTTTTTATTTCTGGTATTTTCAAGATTTTACGCAGCGGGAGAAAATTGCATTTTTAGTAATTCATGAAAAATTTGAAAAATCACTAGAATAGGAATGTTTTTTTTTCAAATTTTCATATAAAAATTTTCGAAGATTTTTTGGAAATAGGCCAACTCGTACTGTGTTTCGACAAATAACGTTGTAAATTTAACCAAATTAACATTTTTGATGTCATAACTGCCCTAAACTTAATTTATTATTGAAAAAAGTTATGGACACAAAATTTTTTTTTACTATTTTTGGTCAACTTTTTCGTGTAAACAATAAAACTTTCTTAAGTTTTGCTTGTAGATTAAAAAGCTTAAGGGTCTATTGAAGGGTACCAAGAATGTTTAATTCGGTCGATTTTGACAGAAGTTATAACGATTTTTTTGTTTTTTTAAAGCAGTGCGAGTTGGTTTTTTACCAATTCCTACCCCTCCAATCAGATCCAGAAATTGTCAAACAAAAGAGAGGATTTCTGCAATAGGTACGGTATCAAAAAATAAAATTTTCTTGAATTTTGTATGGAGATATGGAATTTTAAGGGCTATCTAATGATATAAAGAATGTTTGATTTGGCGCCGAAAAACAGTACGAGTCGGGGCAAATACGCACGCGTTGGGGTTTTTACCGATTTCGACCCTTTGAGTCCGGTCCCCAAATTGTCAACAAAGAAAAAGAGGATTTCCGCAATTCTAGGTACAGTATCAAAGAAATTACTCGGCACAGATGCCGCCATATGGTCCGGCTCACAACCAACAGCAACAAATGATGCCACCGTCGGCGATGGGCCCTGTTCAACCGGGCGCAGCCGCAATGAACAATTGGATGGACTGGAACTCGGCAGCGGCGATGCCACCACGCGGCAATTACCCGGTGGCGCCGACGAACGCCATGAAGGCGGGCACACCGGCGGGCGCGTACATTCCGCCGCAGAGTGGCGGAATGATGCCACCGCCTGCTGGGCAGGTGCCGTACTACGCCGTTGGGATGCCCACGTCGACAGCTGCTGCGCACGGTCAACCGATGGAGCCGGCGGCATACCATCAGCAACAACAGCAGCAACAGCAACATTACCAAGCCGTTCAGCAGCAGTACACAAATTACCACCAGCAGCAGCAGCCGAACATGATGTACAACTCACAGCAACAGCAACAAATGCTCTTCCATCAGCAGCAACAACAACAGCTCCAGCAACAAATGATGATGCAGCAGAGGCAGCAACAGCAGCATCGCCAAATGGTCGCGACGGCAACGGCACCACCGGCGGCAGGGACAGCACAGCAGAAAGCAGAACATGGCGGAGTCCAGGCAGGACAACCGGCGGTGCAACTGGGAAGCTACGCGTCGTCAGCAGCTGGTGGTGGTGGTGGTGGCATGGCGCCGGCGGCAGTGAGTTCGGTTGCACAGCAACAACACCAATGGCCTGGCAGTGTGACGCCTGCTGTTGAGGACCTTTACGTACGTTTTATCGGCGGGTTGGTTTTGGAAAGAGCAAAAATGCTTGGGATTTTGTTTTACCATTTTTTATGTCCCCATTTCTACCGCATTAACCTAACCATCGCCATGTATGATATAATTGACTAAATAACACATGTCTAAGTAGTTGTACAAAAATTTAACGCATTTAAGAGCACGTTGGGCGATTTGCTGCCCGTGCCGAGTGAACAGAGGGAAACTGCTGGCCATTTTGGTGGTGCCGTCACCTCATCCGCTAACATGGCGATGGGCAGTGGAGGCGACATCGGCAAAGTGACGGTGAATCAATATTATTTTATTAAGATTTTTAGGTTTGAAAATTTAAAAAAAAATTCAAAAAATCGCTGAAAATTTCCCGAAAAAATTTTTTTAAAGAAAATTTTCTTATATAAACTTTCTAAGATTTTTTTCTTAAAAAATTTCTAAATTAGCAAATTTAAAATTTCTTTGGGGAACCGAGCTGGGGGTGAACTGATACAGGGGGGGGGGAAATGAAGTGGACCCCATTTTTTATATACACCAATCGCAAAAAAAACACTTACATCGCATTACTCCAACTTTCTCCAGGACAACACCATTGAGAAGTTCTATTCTGGCCAAATTTGATTAGCAGCGACTTCTAAGAGAAGCATCGGTTCGCTCATCTTTACACACTTTCTATTCCTTAACTTTACCACACAAACACAGATATTATTTTTTTCACATTTTTTCTTTTATTTGCTTAAGTATTTTCTTGTAAAATTAGATATATTCACTGCTACAAAATATGTATGTGTAAAATGAAAAGTATAAATGGTTTTTTGGGTACGATCTGTTGCTGAATTATGGTTAGGAAATTTTGGTCGGATGGGACTCGAAGTTAGCCTAAGTGTTGGTTAATTTGTTTGAGCCGCGCTTCGAAAACCGCAGAACTCTTTTCACGATCTCACCCAATTCTTCCAAATGGAGAACTGAACTGACACCGAACCAACAGTTTTTTAAGTGTCCAATTTCAAAAAATGTTAATTTATGCGCCTCCGGGTTATGTAAAAGATTATTTGTTTGTGTACTCTTTTTGCTTGCCGCCTTTGAACTCAAGTGACAACGGCTCGCGCTTTACTGCTAACATTTTTGAAGATAATCGGTTAAAAAAATTCAGAAATTCAAAGAAAAAAAGTAGAAATACCTAAAATAGCAAAAATAAGATTCATTTGGACCGTTTGCGAAAGACCATTATAGAAAACTTGTCAAAACTGTGCAAATTTCAAAATTTACAATTTTATAAATATATTTCGCCAATTGACCGAAAATAAAATTAATTCAAATACAAATTTTTTTTAGGCTTAAGAGTAGGGTTCGAGCCCCGTGGGGCGGGGGTGGCTTTTCACGGGGGCGGGGGATGCGGGGGTCAGAGTCACGGGGGCGGGGGCACGATAATTCCGCCCCCGCGGGGACGGGGGCGGGGGTTTTTGAATTAGGTCCAAAAATCTCACAAAAAAATATTTTTTAAGAATGATTTCTTTGGCTCCACATTCCTTTATTTGTTGATCGTCTCGATACTATTTCTTTTGACATATGTAAATTGCACAGATTTCGACTAAAAAGTAACCAAAATTTAGGGATTTTTGGGTAATTTTTTTTAAGAAAAAAAATTTTTTTTTTTGGGGGGGGGGCGTGCCGATAGGGGCGAATTTTAAATTTATTTCTAACAGATATTCACCAAAAAAATTAAGACTTTTTCGATAAATTTTCGTTTTTTAACTATATTAAATTATCGTGATTTACTCAAAATTGGAAAAAATTTGAATGCAATTTGTTAACAAATTTTGTACAAAAAATGAGCAAAATTCGCGAGCTTGGGATAATTTTTAAGAAAAAATATAGGAATTTTGGGGGCCGGCGGTGCCGATAGGCGCCACCGGGGAAAATTTTAAGAATTTATATGAATTTTGTTAGAACTTAGCCAAATTTTTCAGAAATTTTCTTTTAGATGAAAATAAGGCATTACCCCCAAATCAGAACATTTCTTAGAAACAAGAACATAAAGAAACCCTGTATTAATCAGAAAAAATAAATTAATTAAAGGAAAACGTTAGCCGGAATCGAACTCATGACAAAAGTACTGTTAATATTGAAGCACTATCCACCAATCCACAAATAAAATAAAAGACAAGTAAAATTTATTTTATTCCATAAAAATTTCTCGATTGTTAAAAAAAATTCAAAATTGTCTAAATTTTTTGCCTTATTTCCCACGAATATGCCATTCTTAGGGGTGTATTTTCACCCCCGTGCCCCCGCGGGGGTGAAGGTCGCGGGGGCGGGGGTCAGAGTCACGGGGGCGGGGTTGAGCCCAAAAAACCTGTCCCGCCCCCGGGGGCGGGGGCGGGGCTCGAACCCTATTTAAGAGAAACACTGCTCGCGCAAATGTGTGTACTTACTTCTAACAAATTGTATTGTGAGAATCCGAATCTCAGAAATTTAAAATATTCTGGTAAAAACTTAAAGATTCACATAGAAAATCTGATAAAGAAGCAATACATAATTTTCAAAAAATTTCTCCCGGCAACTCCCATGGCACCACCCGACCTTAAACGCCCATTTGGGGAGAAGAAAAATAGGTCGCCGTAACGGCCCAACCGACACCAACGCCAATCGTACGGGGGTCCTTTGTCCCACACCTTGTACACCTAGGTTTTAACAACGAAAACTGTAAGATACATAAAAAAATCTCGATGATAAGAAAAAAATTTTTTTTCCGAATTGGCTCATAATCAGACCCCCAATTTTGTAATATTTTTTTCAATTTCAAAGCCCTGCCGGGCTTAGGTTAAAAAACTGTGACCGTGCCAAACCCGAAAAGCCGGGATTCTCGGATTCATTCCTGTCAGGATCCCGTCCTAACCTTGTGTTTAACAAAAAAAAGTCCACTCGAATTTGCCGGACTTGGCCTGGGTGTTGGTGGTCATCTGGTGAATTCTCCTCGCCATCGGCGTCGCCTCCGTTCACCATTACCAATTCGGAGACTGCAAAGAAATTCAAACGATTCACAAATACACCGATAGATCGCATTGAGCCAAAATAAAAATTTAAATCAAATAAAAAAATATGGCGAAAAGTAATATAATTTGAGAATTTGAAAGATAATGACCTAAAATTTTTTTCAAAAAATCACAAATGGAATGTAATTTGTACAAGAAACATTAATTAGGCTCCATTATCGACAATTCTTAAGTCCTGCTGATAGTTTCCAGCAGTTTTATGGATAAGCTGATCATGAATAGAACATTTCCAGACACCACGCTTTATAAATCACCCCCCCCCTCACCTCCTTACATCTGTCCCTTTATTTGTTGTTTTTATATATTTTATTAATTCGCAAGGGCGGGATTTTGAGTGACCTACCTAAATCTGCGGTCGCTGATCGAATTCCAGTCAATTCTTAGCCCAGAATTCGGACAAAAACACAGAAAATGACAGTTCGGGCGGCAAAAATAATTAGGAGGTATGTATGTATGTATGTAAATTAAAAATTAATGAATCGCGGAAATCTTGATGGATTTATTTGGGTCCATTATTTATCATTCATGCCATTTCTGCACACTGTTTATCACCTCGTGTTTCGGCACGACCGTTTCGGTATACTATAATAGAGGTTTCAAAATGCCTACTTAATACATAACAACAAAATTAAATTTTTTTTTTAAATTTTTGGTCGCTTAAAATTCATTCTAACTTATGTACATACCTATTTAACTGTACAAAAAAAAAGTCTCCCGGTCTTAAATTTCGTCGCGAAAGCCTCTGAACAGAAAATAGTGGGGATAAAACCTGATCATTTGTTAATTGGGCGATTTTAAACATAAGCAATTCAAATTATTGGCCTCAAATTCTCGAAAAGCTTAAATTTTACTCTTTGCAGCGACATGTGAATGCGTCAGCGGTGTCAATGCAATTGGCGTCCCGTGAACAAAAAAAGAAATTTTCATTTAAAAACCGTCAGTTCCCCTTTAATACAATAAATTTTATCATTTTCTCCTACATAAAAATATTTTTCTATTTACATACATACATACAAGATTTATTAGCTATGTATTCATTAAAAAAAAGAAAATTGCCGCCCGAACTTCTCTCGGAGTTGGCCAGTGCCTTACCCTTTGACTTTCGCTGGGCCACAACCCAATGGGATAAACTGACTGTTTTCCGGCATTGCATTCGTTTTGAATTAATCGGCACACTCGAATTCATTCGGGTAAATAAACATTTGATGGGTTTTTTTAGGGCTCAGATTGGTGAAAAGTGGAAGTAATATCATGATCAGCGGCCGCTATGAAATTTTCGGGGATTTAAAGTTATTTTAACCATTTCCGACTTCCTTGTCATTAAATTTGAACAAAAAAAAAACGAGGAATTTTAGTTTTGACTTTTTTCAAGTTCGGGTTAGGGATAGAAATTGGTCAAAATAAATGTCATTCGTGTTAATCTAAAATATATTTTATTAACAGATGAACCAACGTAATGTAAACTTCATGTGTGAGGTGAGTTGTATTTTGATTTTTAATTATATAAATGAATTTATGAATTGGAAATTGTAAATGATAGATTCCCCTTTTTTTAGATTGCCAACTTTTCCCTTTGTCCCGAGCAAATGGGCGAATTTATGAAGAGTTCGACGTTCAGGTTTTTCTTTTTAATGTTTTTTGAATTATGAAATTGGTCCATTTTTGGTACTTCCTTGTTTTGCTACCCCCTCCCCCTCGAAAATTTTTAAAATTTCAAAAAATCATAGATATTTTATTAAATCGATGACTAGATGTCATATATATATAAACAAACACATTTTCATAGTCAGAGTGACGTGACCTTGAAAACTCCAAGATATGTTTTTTTTTAATTTTTCGAGGGGGGGGGGTAGCAAAACAGGGAAGTACCCCATTTTTTTGGTTGAGTCGGTTCACTCATTGCCCGTGGGACTTGAATTTTGGATTTTTGTCACATTTCCGCCTTCTTACGCCGTAAAATTTGTCCATTGGTTCAGTGCCGGCCCGAACGACAAGCTGAAGTGGTGCCTGCGCATCAATCCGAAAGGCCTCGACGAAGAATCCAAGGACTACTTGTCCCTGCATTTGCTGCTCGTCCAATGCGACGACGAGGAAGTGCACGCCAAATTCAAGTTCGCCATACAGAATGCCAATGGCGAGGAGACAAAAGCGATGGGTGAGTGAATTAAGTGGAGGGAATTGGGACGAAATGAATGGTGGGAGATGGAAACATCCATCGCCACGGTGTCCTGCCTCCAACGACTGACACAGCACACCGTGACTTCCCAACTCTTTCAGTAGCCGATAGTTGAGATAACCATTTCTCCTGCAGATTCGCAGCGCGCCTACCGATTTGTGCAGGGCACAGACTGGTGCTTTAAGAAGTTCATCCGCCGCGACTTTTTGCTGGACGAGCAGAACGGACTGCTGCCCAACGACCGGCTGACCATCTCTTGCGAAGTGTCCATCCTTTTTGATAGTGTAAAAATGATCATATGTAATGGTGCGAAATGATAATTTATCATGAGATGAGTTTATATTCGAGAGCGAGAATTTGCAACAATTCAAATTATGGCAGCGACCCCAAACAATTCTATGTTGATAAACCTTTAATGTAATTTTAATTCTTATTTTAAAATGTATTAAGCAAAGCTTCAGAAAATTCCAATAAAAAATTATTCCATATATTTTTAGTCACGGAATTAATTTTGAATAAAAAAAAATTAAAAATGTTTAATCAATAAAAGAATTTAAAAAATCGAAGCATCGTTTTGGTTGAGCCCGATTTTTAAAAATCATGAAAATTTGTTAAAATTCGGAAAGAAAAAAATTATTTATTAAATTAATATGTAATTTTATTTCCACAATTCATTCTCGAGCCGAAACAAACGAAAAAGACACCCGAAAGGCCCCACTTTTCTCGTACATTTTATCTCTTATGCTTCAATTGTTCACCCCACTCTTCTTTGACCTCATGCTGATGAATTAAATTAGCAGTGATCATTTGTCCATTTGTCCGCCATTTCCCCCCAAATTCACTTCGTCTCTTCCCTCCTTTTCTTCCTGTTCCTCTCTCATTCCGCTGTACTTCCCTCCGGGGGAAGGGGCAATTAATGCGAGGAAAACGAACGAATCCAATGAATGAATGGTGCGAAGGAAAGTGATGCCGTTGGCGATCCATTAGCGTCTTTTGCACACATCGCCGCCAATCGATAAACATTTTTAAATTTCTAGCAGCAAGAGCAAATGCCGGTGAGGAAGAAGTCAACACGATTCACTTTTGCCACTGGTTCATCGAGTTTTTAAGAAACTCGAAGCTGATCAACAGCAGTAGAAGCAGATGGTTGCCAAAGACTAAGCACATTTTTGGTGGTGATTCAGTCTCCTCTGCAGATTTAGATTAATGCCAAGAGTCAGACTGACCAATAAACCAAAGAGTAAAGTAACGAGATATTTTCGAGATTTGGACTGCCATCTAAGTGAGGCCTATGTATAAAATTCAAAATCGAATGGCACGGAGAGGAGAGAAAAAATTTTCAAAAGAACCAAAACTTTGGTTCTTGATCAACAGAGCGAAGTCAGGTGCCGATCGGTTCACGCCAAATCTTTTTCCAAAACTCGGAGATTACTTTGATTATAATAGTAATAACGCCATTAGCATTTATCGACCCCTCGCCACCCATTAAATTTGACAAAAGTTGGCATTTTGTCACACTTCAAAGTCAATCCCCGTGCAGGTGGCGCTGTGTTTTATGCTGTGTTTTGTTGGTTGTTCTTCATTCACAAAGAGCATAGCAGAGGGCAGCTGCTGTCCTTTTGCTGCTGACGATTTCCCCCCCCCCC